>CAOLHI010004050.1:0-138055 GCA_948474755.1 Ctenosaura bakeri
ACGTGTCCAGAGGGGGGCGACCAACATGGTGAAAGGTCTGGAAGCCATGCCCTATGAAGAACACCTTAGGGAACTGGGTATCTTTTGTCTTCAGAAGAGAAGGTTAAGAGGGGATATGATAGCTCTGTTTAAATATCTGAAGGGATGTCATGTTGAGGAGGAAGCAGACTTGTTCTCTACCACTCCAGAGACTAGGACAAGGAGCAATGGATTCAAGGTGCAGGAAAGGAGATTGTTACCGTAGTTTCTAGTCCAAACCCGTGGTATATTAGATATCATTTGATATCAAGAATTTGGCCTTCACAACCCATTCCACTCCATGTGTTTGCGAGGCCCCCGGACAAGCATGCACACAGGCACAGCCGAAAATAGCTAAACTATTCAAAACAAAACCAGGCAGGCTAGTAATTGCCAGACTGCAGCTTCAGGAGACCTCCAGGCAAGTACCCTTTTAAGATCACATTATGTATGCACGCTGTGTACAAAAGACTCCCTGCCCCGAGCAGGCAGCTTGATAAGCCAAATATCCAACTGTTGAGCACTCCACGTTTGCATACTGTCTGCTCTATTGACAACTCTGTCATAACTCGATCATGCAAAATACTGACCTTTCGGAGGCTTTGTCTCCAACCCATTGTTTTCCCTTGGAATGGACTAGCCTATGGGCACATTTTCCCCCATAAGACCCCCTGATTTTGAGCGTTTCTTTGGATCTCTCCTGGCTTCCATCCTATCTTACTGTTGCTCCATTCACCGAGCCTTCCCTTCAGCTCCATGTGCTGAGAATCTCCTCTACCACAGATTTTTCTTCTGATAAACCGGGCTTCAGGACAAGTGTAGTATTTCCCATGCAAAACCTCCTCTTAAAACCCACTATCCAATTCCTACCTTTATTTCAATAGATCTGTGTGAGTGTGTTGGATACATATGTTTGACTGTGTTGTACGTCAATAAAGAAAACAATTATTATTTACTTCTGTTTCCTCCTTGACTCGGCCTGACCCCTTAGACATTGGGTTCAAGATCTCATTAGGTTGCCCTGCCTCTTGTATTGCTAGCAGTGCTCTTGCTAATTCCCATTCCCCATTGTGAGCACATTGAGGTGTTCCCCAAGAGACCCCAGAAATCAGGGTAACAAGATTCCATTTGAACCTCAGGAAGAACTTCCTGATGGCCAGAGCTGTCTGGAAGTGGATATGCTGCCTCGGAGTTTGGTTGAGTCTCCTTGTTTGGAGGTTTTTAAGCAGAGGCTGGATGACCATCTGTTGGGAATGCTTTGATGAGTGTTCCTGCATAGCAGGGGGTTGGACTCGATGGGCCCTGGGGTCTCTTCCACCTCTATGATTCTATGATTCTATCCTGAATTTACCCCAAGTAAGTTACTCCAAGTAAGTAATTCTGGTGTGCATTGACCATGAAGATCTGAAGAGGGCTCTGTAATCACATATGGCTGACAGTGATAAAGCTTTTGTGGACAGGAACCCAAACTTTTATGGATTCCTTGTCACGGGTGCTTTAGATGTAGTTACAGAGCTCTTTTCAGCCCTTTCTGCTCAACTAGTGAACCTACTTATATGCCACCCCTGTTGCCACACCCAGTTCAATTTATTTATATATCTGAAACATAACTATCCCTGCCTTTAGCCAAAAATTTCCCTGAATAGCTTGCAAATAGTTAGTCTGACCCTCTGGACTGAGCCTCTGGACTCAGGTTTACAATCTAAACAGGACAAAACACACAAGGAAAAAAAAAAGTGGAGAGAGGAAGTGTGCATGAGTTGGGTCAATGCAGGATTAAATATAATGGCCTTTTGTTCTAAGCAAAGAGGGATCAGAACTATGTCTTAAGTCCTGTTCATGTGTATCCCTGGATACTTAGGATTTTTTTCTTTCTAAATTTGCACTTTTTAATGGGCTGACTGTGCTTACGTTGAATCCTGTGTCTGGACTCTGGGTTTACTTCTCTAGTACTGAGCTTTGACAACATCTGCCTAAAAGCACGCTGCTGGAAGCAGAACAATCACATAGTTGTTTTTGAGCATTTAAACAGCTCAACAGAAGGACTGTTGATTGTGATTGTCACTGCAGTGCATGCAAAGGAGTGGTTTCCAAGCTTCCCATCTCAACTGCAGTCTCAACAAAAACCATTCCTTCATATTGTTAGTGTGGGGTCATGCCATCAGTGCATGTAGTGTGTACCATAGAATCACAAAAACAGTGAAGTGGGAGAGATCCTGAAGGTCACCTAGGTCAATTTTCTGCAAGCTCAGGATTCTTATCATTCCTGAGAGGTAGCCATTTAACCTTGGGTTAGATGGTTCAGGACTGCCAACCAGCTATAGCTGTGTTGGAAGGAAGGGAAAGGCAGGTTTCTCAAAAACACTGGTTCATCCTCTTATCTTCAAATTGTCATTTGCATGGGAAAATACACATGGAACATCAAATAGACATGGGTTCTCTATTCATACAGGTTCTTCACTGGGACACTAAATACATTTGTATGTATGTACATTAGCTCCTTTGCAAGTGACAGCTTAATTGCAAAGAGATTGTGGTAGGGACTACCAAGTATGGTTCCAGTCTCTCCATTTACCCATCTCATTTTCATTCAGAATAAGCATTTGCACATGATTTACTTGTAGTATAGTTAATGCATTCTTTCCACTGCTGAATCTGTGCAGTACAGAATACTGAGACTTAGCTAAATGAAACTGTTGTTAGATATCTAGGTACTAAGTTCTGAAAATGTTTCCTTGGAACGTATGCAGAAAAGATCGATATAACTGGAAAGCTTGTGTCTAGCATTTGAAAGACCAACTAATCCAATAAAAGCTGTTGTCAAAGCAGTGTGTGTTTTGCAGCTCCTCAGAAATAGTGTATGTGCACAGTTCTTGGAACTGGGCTTTGAATTCATTCTCCTGAGAATTCCCATGCTGTCTTTTCCCTCTTTAAGTTACTAGTCCATAAGACTATAAGAATGAAAATATGCAGACAATGCCTCATGGAATCTCAGAAGCCATAAAGGGACTGAGACAATTTCCAGTGCTCCTAGGATTGGACTTAACCGAATTGACTGTAAGGAACTGCTGGGTCTGTACACAGCTGCCCTACGTGATAAGCTGTTTTTCTAAGCACACTTATTGTTGGATCAACAATGTATAAATAATGCACACACTTGGAATGCTACTATACCATGACTACTACCATACTGTTCATTTTCTGCAATAAAAAAATAATTCATTAGACAGTACAAATAAATCAATATGTTAATCCAAGACTGATATAGACTATTTGGAAATAACAGCTCTAATAATGTGACTCATATTCAGATTTAGTGTTCTTTATGCAAACTCCTGATAAGGCTGTACATTTCCTGAACCATATTAATCTAATGCATTATTCAATTAAGAAGGAAACCTTTCAGCTTAACATGTGTTAAGGGCTTTTCACTTTCACTCAAGCAGCAAAATGCTGGAAAATTGCAGCTCTTAACAGACACATATGTGGATAATACAGATATGATATCCTGTGATGGTTAGTTTCATCATACAGCTGGATGGCGTCTGTGGCAGAATGATAGACCCTAGTCCCAGATTTGTCTTTTCACTGGAATAAACAAGTTGACTCTATGTAAAGGAAACTATTGGGCAACTGAATCTGCCATTCTATCTTACAAGTTCCCAACTGCCAGCCAATACCATCTGCATGAAATAACAGAGTTGGAAGGAATCAACTTTCTTTAATTTAAGCTGTCCTCATCATCTCTGAATCCCGCAGATTTCTGGTTATAATGGTGCAACATGATTCATTCAACCAAGCTTTAATAGAGAACTATAACAGTGGTTCCATAAAAATGGAAAATGTCTTATATAAAATGAGTGTCTGCTTGCTATCCTCAGTTTTGATATTCTCAGTTTATTTGTTCATACATACCTATCCCTAACTTAGCATCTGGGTGCTTGCAGATAGCACATTTACCTTTTTTCCGTTTATAAAATATAGCCATCTTTGCTGCTGTCAGAAGATAAATAATCACATCACTATTTTCAGGTAAAAGTATAGATTTTAAAAAGCAAAACAACAGAAAATATCTTGGTGAAGTATAATCGGACGTATCGCTGGTATGATCAAAGATTGTGGGACTTAAATGTTTTTCTGTACATTTTATTGAATTGATTTCTTTGGGAGATAGGGTCAGTGTCAAGGCCCACTGGACAGCCCCTGTGGTCTCTTCCAGCTTTAGTCTTCTATGATTCTGTGATTTTATTGTGCAAGCACATATTATGGAATGAATCTTATACAGTTACTGCAGCTCTAGAAATGTCTCAGTTTTGTGGCATGTTCAGTGGCTGAGACACGCACCTATAATACACCTTCAAATTGCTTTGAGAGCCATTCCATCTCCCAGGGGAACTAGGAATTGTAGGTCTGAAAGAAGGGACATGTTACACAGCACAAAACTGATGCAGGTTTCTTAGTGTACACAACATATGTCTTGTGAGATGAAAAAAATTCACTATGGCTTTCTAGGCTGATAGAAAAGTGGGAGATGTGGGAAACATGCCTTTGGCAGGAAAAGTAGCATTTCTTTTTCCAGCCTTCATTTCTTTCATCTTAATATTAGTTTTAATTTTATCTTTAAACACAAAGATTTTGTTACAGTTTCGTATGCTTTTTTCATAAAACACACATTTAGTACACTTTTGCCATATATAGATGTAAAAATTAATATATTAGTAAAATTGAAATTGCAAAACTATTACATTAGGGAAAATTATTGCTCTCTGTGTATTATATAACGATGCCACACACACATATGTACTGTCTCTCATATATACTTTTCTTTTATAATATTTTATGGGGCATTAATATGTATCTTTCCCTTTTCAAATGGGAGAACTGCACTGCAAAATGTTGATGCATAACTATATTTGGTGTCAGCTGTTCATTTGGGAAATGCAAATGAGGTAAGTTCATATTTAAAATGTGAACCAAATATGTTTCTTCCCCATCCCCTCTTGAATTCATGTCCATTGAAGTTTTTCAGCTGGTACCTTGGCACTTGGGTGCTACTGAGTTAGCGGTGTGAATACAGAGGCCATATGAATTGTTTCCTTTGCAATCCATTATTCAAAAGGAAGGCTCCTTCATGAAAAATTTCCAAGCTATTGCTGTTGCAGTCATTGTGGAAGCAGTAAATATGCCACTGAGAAGAGAAATGGTCTTTTAAAAAGGGCTGCCTTGTTTAACTAGGCTCTTGTTCTTTTGCTCTGTTGGCAACTGCTTGGTTTGTAAGCTACTGCATCTTCTAGGCCTACCTGTTTGAACTCCATGGATATCGACAAGTCACAAAAGTTCTATTGTGGACAGTGCTGTATTGATTCAAGGTGATGTGCAGGCTCGCTCATCAAGTCCTCCTCAGAGCCCCCTAGTCCAAAATGCAGGCACCTATCTTGGTCCATGTGTGTATAGATACAAAACGATGATAGGTGATAAATAATATAACAGCCAATTTCTGCTGGCAAAGGGCAGTGTAGGGTAGACATTAGAATGTTGGACTTTTGTGAGAGATGCATGAGAAAAGGTACAAAAAACCTGAATGACTCTTATGAATCAGAGGTTGGGAATCCTTCTCAGATGGGGTGGAGAGCTACTGCCAATCACAGTAGACTTCATTAGACTAGATGGACCAGAGTTCTCGAAAGGGAGTTTTATATATACAGAATGGGAAGTCTTATGCTCACGGCTAGAGCCTAGAAGTAAATAGATACAAATAAGACATCAGTTGCAATTAATTTTTCTAGCAATGAAGTCTTAACTGCACAGCGTTATACTTGTGGTATGTTGAGAGAATGTCACTCCTACTGAGGTATAAGTTTATAGTTATTTTTACAGTTATGAGGGTGTGGCCACTAAGTGGTGGAAGGCTATTTTACTAGCTCATGGCAGTCGCATAGGGATGGGGGGGGCAATGGGGATGGTTCACCCCAGGCAGCAATGTTTTTGGGGCATTGCAGCTCATAGCCATGCCCCTGGGTGCCATGGCCCCATTCCCCCTCCACGCACCCAAGCTCTGCTGCTGGTTCATAGGATGCTTTTGCTGAGGGTGCTAAGATAAAGATAACACTGAGATAGATAGGAGGAGAGTACAGGTGGCCCTTCTGTTTTCAATGACCTGATTTTTCAATGTTCTGCTCTTTTGACTGTTGTAAATTATAGACATATACTGTTCTTTCGACGCAAGGTCTGCTCTGTCGTCAGTTCTCCTCTTGTCTTCTTCCTCTAGAGAACGTGAAAGAGCAAGCCTTCATAATTCCCTCATGTTTTCTAAAGGAAGACGGCAAGAGGAGAATGGAGACAAGACTTGGTTCTGCTTTTCAACTGCTTTCTGACAGTGCTCTGGTCTCTAACCCATCAAATATGTAGTGGATTCTATATATTTTGTACCACATATCAGCAGCTTGAAGGATTCATTTTTTTTTTTAAAAAAAGAAAACTAATAATTTTAATGTCTAGAAACAGGAAAAGTTTCCTTTTAAAAATTGTGCTTCTAACCATTTACTAAGTGCTTCTTAGATGTTGGAATTAAAAAAAAAACTCATTTCTTTGGAAAGTATCTTTTCAAGCTTTGCATACAGAAAGAAGAGTGAAGTGTGAATCTACACATTCTGAGAGCTGGGTGAGTACAGTGAGGAACCAGTCGCTTTCCCTGACATTGTAAAGAACACTGATCTCTGGACACAGCCAAACACATTCTCTTTAAGGAGTTTCAGGTGAGAGGGCTGTATATGTTATGCAGACATGGGGAAGCAAAACTGTACCACCAGGGAACAAAACAGCAAAGAACAAAGTGAGATTAATATGACTCATGCAATTGAAACAGGACAAAATAAAATAACATGGAAAATAATTGCCACCTATTTTTCACATGCCTGAAAAACAGAGAGAGAGAGAGAGAGGGAGGGAGGGAGGGAGAGAAGCAATTTGGGGACAATTCTAATTTTCTAATTTCTTCTGCCCCCCAACTTCTGTCTTAATCAAGCCAATCAAGTCATCACAATACAATGCAGGCTATGGGGAGAAAAAAAGAACTACGAGGATAGTTTTTGGTTTTACTTAAAACACAACACTCAGCTTGAATATTCAAATTTTATAAAGTATTTCTTCAATTAAAAATTATTAAAATCAGCTTCAAGTTTTTCTTGTTTTTGCATCTGTGTGCTATGCTTGCTGCTCGAGTATAATAGGATATAATGCTCAGTGATGCTTTGAAGCCAAAATAATGTCTCAGGAACTCATTAAACACTAAATCCTATCAAAACTAGGGGACTGTATGAAATTAATATAATCTGCAGATCATTATTCCCCCTCACCACACCCTACCTTTATAACTTCACTTTGTGATGAAAACAGAAAAATAACAGCTTCAAAAATGAAGAGAGGAGAGGGAAAGAAGTATATTAACCTGTTAATTAGAATGCTTCAACATTCCAGAAATGAAGTATGGGTGAAATCTGCATTTTTTTAAGGAAATGTGAACAATTATTCTCTTAACGAAGAAAATGTAAGATTCAGAGAATGAAAAGAGATTAACTTTAGTAGAGCAATGGGGACAGTTTGGAAGTTTTGTCACAGTGTTTACTGTGATTATACTTCCCTCTGTACGTGAGTTCAACTCTAGGGATGGGTGGGGAAACCAAACAAAGCTCCAGGCAGCAGGATTAATGGTCTGGAATTCTGGGATTATAAATCTGAGGGACTGAAGGTTGAGAATCACTGCTCTAGGACATGGGTGGACAATTTCCCACCCACTAAGGAATATGCCACCACTGGATTTTGGTGGATGTTGCCAAAGTTTCAGCTGCTACTGTGGTCAATATCAACCTTTGGCAGCAATTGTGGTGGCTTTCTATGGTGCAGAAGGGTGTCAGATTGCTCTCCCATATCATAGAGCCCTGGACACCAGCAGGCAATGGTTTCCTTTTTATTTTGGATTGTTTTCTAGAAGCACCACCAATTTCAGTGCCATGGTTCTGCTGATGATCTTGGTGAATGGAAGTAGCAGAGACTGTCAAAAAATGGCCACAGTTGAACTATGTGTTGTCCACCCCAGCTGTAAAGGGTTGAAGTGAAACAGTCAATTTGCTTCAAGTTGCTTATTCTCCTGTGATATGGGCCTCACTTCTTTGGTTTCAGCATCTGTGCATGTAAGAATGAATGTATGGACTGCTGTCCCTTGCTGCAAGATAGTTATGCTTTTGTGCATTGCTCCAATTAAAGAGGAAACTGTCAATGAACTTACTACCTGACTTTGCTGAATGTGGCTCTGAATGCAGAACCTACCAAGGTACTCAACCTAAGTGAGTTCTGCTCCTCTGGGTCTCACAGACAAAGAAGGAATATCATATGTTGATGAGAATCACATCTAATGGGATTAAACAAAACCAGGCAACTATTGTGGAAGAAATGAGCCTATTCCATTGCAGATCACTTAGAGAGATTTTGACAGATCATAAGGTCAGATTAAAATAGTTAATAATAATTTATGGAAGGGCTGGTGAATGAAGACAATATTTAAAAAGGGATTTTTCCATGCCTATAGGAGTTGAGTGATGTACACCTAGATATGCACATCAGTGAAAATGAAGTGAAAACAGCACTTTCATCTGTCCTAAAACAGCTGATACAAATGCAAGCATGTATACTTACACCACACACAGAAGATGTTGCTTAAGCTGTAGAACTATGTACATATATATATGTATGGGGAAAGTGTAGATTCTGGGGCACTGTGGATTACAGTTTTTTTCTTCCCTATCCGGCTTTTGGAACAAGGGGGAAAGTTTTTAAGTTTCTTTCCAAGTGTTAACACAGCTAAATTAATTGGTTATTTTACAGGACATGTTCACTCAGAGGTTTTCATAAAATATATATCATCGGACAAGTTTGACTTTAATGAAATACTGATTCTTTGTTGCCTCTCATCTGAGCAGGAGAAGAAGGAAGAAAAAGGCAATCAATACTGTCTGAAAGAGACATTACTCATTAAAATTCTAGACTGACAGACAATACAGGCTGAGTCTATCACTTAGGAGACTGTTAAAGTGTGTTGGGAAATGGCACTTGCCTATTGTATTTCTTAAACACTTTCCTTGTATGCTGTAAACTTAGCAGGTGTCACTTCCTCTCTTGGCATCTTGCATTTGATGGCAGGTAATGTCTTGAAGGGAGGAATTGTGTGTGTCTCTGTGTGTGTATCAATTGCTTTACATTTCCTTCTCCTGGTGTGACAAAAAATCCCATCACTACCACCCACCAGCCGGTCCTCATCTGGCACGGGGAGTTGTCTCCACAGAACTCAGTTGTTATTTTTAATATGGAATGTGGAATATTAAACTGTTTATCTTGTTATTGAAGCCATAAGGAGGCTCTTTCATGTCATCATTTCTATTTTATTTGGTTTTCGACGCCTTCATTAACTTTTCATAAGAAAGATCTGTAATTTACAGCTTCAAAGAACTTTCAAAATGTAAGTTTTAGGAACAACAAGTCAAATGACACACACGCACAAACACACAGAGCAGAGTTTTCTCTCCCCCATTTTTCTCCCCCCTCCCTCCCTCTCTCCCTCCCTCCCTCTCCTTCTTCTTTCTACATACAAGAAAGAAAAAAGATATATTACAGAGTTATCTAGAATAATAGAGAATGAATGATGTTGTGTCAGTAAAAATTAAAGGTGAAAACTAATCTACATATGGAAGCATGGAGGTTGTTGATTAATTTCTGTTTTGAATATCTGAAGTACAACATTTTGAATTAATTCCACGCATAATGTTGCCCAGGGTTTCATAGCATTCGGTATATGTTTATTGATACTGGAGTCATACCAAGTATTTTAACATCCTAACTGCACACAGGGAGGCAGGGAGAGAGAAAGAAACAGAAACCATCCACACCACAGGGTTTCATTTGTCCTTCTTTTAGGTCTTGAAAAGTGGCCTTGCTTCAGAAGACTGGAAGACCCAACACAGAGCATGTGAAATTATTTGGACTTTGATGTGCATCCTTGTTTTGTTATGTTTGTCTTCCTGTTTCTTTAGAGGTAGACTTTTGAAATTCTCTGCTGCCTTTGTAGATTTCAGTCTGAGTTGTCTAGTATTTTAAAAGACTGGAGACTCAGATATCTTCTCTTGGTTCCTGGACCTTGGTTTCCCTTTGTACACATGGTGTTTGTCCCACCAATTCCCAGTGACAAAAGTTGGTAGATAATTTGATTTTAATCCACAGAAACTGGTGTAAGAATATGCACCCTTACTTTACATGCTTGGTAAAATGAGGAACATGAAAAGAACTCTGATGGATCAGATCAAAGACCTATCTAGGCTAGCATTCAGTTTCCACATTTTCAATGATGTGTCTGTGTGATGTCCATAATGAAGATAAGCACATTTAAGGAGTTCATGCACTTTGAGGGCTATGGAGCGTAACTCCATAAAATGCAGTTCTTAAGGTACCCTGAAAAGAGAGACTGAAGATTATTTATTAATCATGAGCAGTGTAGTCCAGAAGGGACCAGTAGATATCTTTAGAGTTGGTGTATATGGCCTGATTCATATCTCAAAAGTCCCTGCAGAGAGTACAAGATCCCTGTAGTGTATCCAGTGTATTTCCTATGCTGACCTGAATGCAGTGTGTGGGAGGCTTAATAAATCCTGCGGGACTGGAAGTTTTTATTGCATAGAATGCTTATTGTTTAGTATTATAACAAAGAATGAACAAGATCCTGGATTGGATTTGTGTATAGCAAATCTCCACGTGCAGAGTTATGCATTAATTGTGCCATGCATCACTTTTGTTCAAGATACTAAGGCCATTTCTGCATGAGACTGTTATAGTGCTATTATTCCACTTTCAACATCCTATGGAATCCTGGGGTTGCAGTTTAGGGAGGGGCCTCAAAGGTCCCTCCCTAAACTGCAAACTCCAGGATTCCATAGGATGTTGAAAGTGGAATAATAGCATTATAACAGTCTTGTGCAGAAATGGTCTAAATGTGCAACTGTATGTGCAGTAAAATGCGTAGGATGCATCTATTCAGAATGGCACTGTATGTGCAACTCTGCTTCTACAATCTTGAACAAAATATGACTGGTTCTGCTTCAGACCCAAATGTCCAGCTGCTCCATAGAGGAACATAACACAAAAGAAGGATACCAACAGACATCCTAACAATATTTAACTTCACCTTTGCAGCTCCTTTTCTGAATTAATTGTCATACTGAAGCCTGAACACACTAGAGAGCGGACTTTCTCAATGTTGTTGCCCCCTGGGAAATTTCAGTGGTTGAGACCAACATTGCTTATTTCTTTTGCCCCATTATGACTTTCTGTTTGTTTGTTTTCTCCCGGTTTTCCCAGTCCTTTAAACCTCGTTATTATTGGTGGTTTTAACTCATCTTCTGTTTTTTTGCCTTGTTTTAACCACTCTTTTTTAAAATACTGAATTGGCATCACTTGGTATTACTATTATTATGCTGGTATTACTCTATTATTATGCATTTTGTTTATTAAGAATTGCAACGCAGTTAACATAACAAATAATAAACAATCTGCTATACAAACTTCATTGGGACTATAATACAGGTAGACAATTAACACTGGTAAACATTTATTAGTTAATCTAAATTCGCTTGAAATGTTCAATTGAGAATTTGGGGTTACTTTATGGTAAGTAGATGAAATAGTGATAACACATTATTCCTCACTTTTCCCAAACAAACCATATAATGTTGTTATTTTTTGTTGCTGAAGCTGTGATGCTCAAATTGTCCACACATTGATTCTGTGATTTTAAAGCTTTGACACATTTTGTTAATTTTTCAGCTAGGCCTATTGTCCAAAGAATCAATAATATGCCTGCAGTTATATTCCTGGTCTCTGTTTTCTTATCTTGCTGCCACCATCATGAATGTCAATATTTCTTTATACGTGAAATCTGCATTTTGAACATCAAATACAGAAAACAGTGGTGCTTTTATTATATTATTAATAGGTTGATCTGTGATTTTACTGCATTCCTGAAAGACTTAAACATATTGACAACTGCAAAGGCACATCACATGTGTCTGCTATGATCCTCTTTCCACATATTTTCCCCCCATTTTGATGAGGTTTGCTCCACAAATGTGGCACAGACTTGGCAATGTAAGATGCAAGTGATGGACTATATTTATGTCTTCTTCATCTGTCATCACTTGAAGAGAATTCAAATCATTTTTGGACCATAGAGGACCCCATTTTTAGAGTCAATTGTTTAACTTGGATCTTTCCCCCATACCTTTTAAATAACCCATTTTGCTGTTCTCATTCAAGTTGATATAAATAATATACATATATGATGGACACTACACCTTGAGTATAATATTAGTTGACAGATTTTACGTTTAAAACACGTCACAGGCCTAATAGCTCAAGTCTTTGCCTCATAATGCATGCTGGAATGTACAATTTCATGGGTTTGCAACATTTGGTGCTGATTTCTCACAGCTGCATTTTGATTTGACCAGTTTTATAGCTGAGTTCTAAACGTAAATCTCTATTATAGAACAGTCCCTTAAGTTTCCAGTTTTTACAACGGTTAGGTTTATCAGGGCAGCAGAATAATGTGTGGTACAAGAAGTGGATACTGGAGGAACAGAATCCTGCACCATTTTGCCCAGATTTTTAATGTCAGATGTAAAAAATTGATTATCTTTTAAATTTTTTTTTAAATATCAGGTTTATGAATTAGGAATGGATGCACTGATCCTAAGTGATCCTTTAGAATCCCTCTCATGGTTAGCCAAGCTTAAACTGGGTCATTAGGTATGACAATGATTATTTTTTCCCCAATAGGAATAATTCATACTATAGAGCAATGCTTTGAATTCCTATGCTTCCGTTAGTCAGGACCATCCAATACCTTGATTTGTTTGTTCATTCTTTATGTTTTTGGTTGTAACAAATTTTCTTATTTGTTTACATTTGCTTATGATTGGTTGCCAATTTATAATATTTTCTCTGGGATATAGGTAGGTAGAACTTGAAATAAGTATGAATATTTGAACAAAGTGTTCATTTTTGTGTTAGCTTATCTTCCTTCCTTCCTTCCTTCCTTCCTTCCTTCCTTCCTTCCTTCCTTCCTTCCTTCCTTCCTTCCTTCCTTCCTTCCTTCCTTCCAGTAAATAAGGATCACTTCTTCGATGCATGAGTGTAGCATCAAGAATATTGTTTGATCAAACTTGGAAGTGGACTGAAGCATCAATGATTTACAAATGGATTGGTAAGGTCACTGAGTTAGCCTGAATTGCCAAACCGCAACATTCCATAGGATGTTGAAAGTGGATTAATAGCACCATAATAGCGCAGGGCAGAAATGGCTCTTCTTTTTTTATTTCTCTTTTCATTACAGGTAGGATGGTGGTGGTGGTAGTGGGATCAAAATCCTACTTTTCTTTAGTTATTCACTTTTTATTTTTTTTTATTTTCTTTCTTCTTCTTTTCTTATATCTTTCTTTTTCTGAATGTTCCTTACTTTGTGAATTAATTTGTTAATGTTAAAAATCAATCAATCAATAAAAAATATTGCAATCATTTCACCCCCCTCAGTCAAAATCTCCTTCAACCTTTCCTTATATGTTTTGTTCTCCCTAGTTTTTATCATCTTTGTTGCTTTTTTCCTAACCTGATCCAATTTCTGAACTCAGAGCTCCAGATGAGACCTGACCAGTCCAGAATATAGTCATACTTTTACTTCCCTTGATTTGGAAACTAAGCATCAGGTGAAAATGGCATTCACTTTGTTTGTTGCAGCATCACATTGCTGGCTCAAGTTCAATTTGTGATCAACAATAATTCCAAGGTCTACTTTTGCATTTGGTTTTTGTGGCCTAAATACAGAATTTGCATATGTCTCTATTGAATGTCATTTTATTAATTTCTGCTCAATTTTCTATTTTATCCAGTTCCTTTTGAATTCTGTTCCTATCTTCCAATACGTTAGCTTACCCTCCTAGTTTTGTTTCATCTGCAAACATGATCATGATTCCCTTCACTCCATCATCTGGGTCATTGATAAAAATGTTGAAAGGCAATAGCCCTAGGACAGAACCCTGAAGCACTCCACTTGAGACCTCCTTCTAATCTGAAGCACAGCTCTCCATAATAAATCTTTCAGTACAATTTTTCAACCAATTATGGATCTATGTGATTGTGTTTCCATCTATTCCATATTTAGTCATTTAAAGGCCTTACCAAATACTTTAATTTAAGCAGGGGGAGAGGATCAAATGTACTGATAAAACCTAGATAAATGACATTCACAGTATTCCCACCATCTACTAAACTGTTGACCTGATTTTTTTTAAAAAAGATACAAGACTAATTGGGCAGGACTTCTTCTTGACAAACCTATTCTGACTTTTACTGATTGCTGCATCATCAGGATACTTGCAGATAGGCCCCCAGGATAATCTGTTCTAATATTTTTCCTGGTACTGAGATCCAGTACTTGGATTTTCCTTTTTTCCTTTTTTTTTTTTGAAGAAAAGGACATTCTTCCTAATGTTTAAGTGAATCTTTTTTCTTGTAATTTGAATTCATTGGTTCATTAGTCTTTGGAGCAGGGAAAAATAAAACCTTATATCTTTCCTTATTTGCTGTTATTTTCCTAAAGCCTTTTGCCAGTTTCTTACCCATGCAGTTCACCACTCCTACCAACTACTGCCTTCTCATCTTGTTTTCCCACCAAGTGTTTTTGAATGCCTCCAGCTTGCAGTAGTGCTTGGTGAAAACTACTAAGCTGTTTTTCGGAACACTGGAAGTGAGTGTATGTGGGGATTCCTAGCCAGCCACTATAAAGTGGTCATGTCTCCCACTCTCAAATTCCAGAATGAGTTGGTGCATGCCTTGAAACCACATATCCCCTCCCTTCTCCCACTTTAAAAGCAGTTGTGAAGTCATAGCGCTATTTCCACATATCCATGCACTTAACTAGGAGGAAGGAAGGGGGTGAAAAATAACAAAGAAAAAGAAATGTGCCAATACCTTTAAGATTAATTTGTTTTTATCTTGCATGAGCTTTCATGGGCCATGTCTGCAAGACACTGTTATAGAGCTATTATTCCACTTTCAACATCCTATGGAATCCTGGGGTTTGCAATTTAGAGAGGGCCTTTAGAATTCTCTTTGGTCTCAATAAACTACAAACCCCAGAATTCCACAGGATGTTGAAAGTGGAATAATATAACAGTGTAGTGCAGAAATGGCCATGGATAAAAACCCACTTCTTCAGATGCAGAACAGAGTGTCATGCTCCAGTATAAAGCATATTTACACAGTTGTGTGAGTGGGACAGAATGTAATAGGATCCAGAAAGATACAAATCATGACCCTTGCCCTGAATTTTCAAAAGTCTGTGGAAGGTGACACGGGTCTTTCAGATCTTTGCAATGATCATTTAGTGTTAGTGTGGGAAAGCAATAAATCTGCTTGTCAAAAGTCAGTTTCCCAGGATTCAAAATTCTCTCTGAGAAGATTCCTTTTGTTCTCTGTGGGGACTCTTGTATTAATATACGTAGTGTGCCATGAGGCCATTGTCTTTGTTCATGCTTCTGCTAATGGGATTTGCTAGCATAATTCAATTCAGCAGTTACTCTTTCTAGTCTTCCTTAGTAATTACTATATTTTAAGACTGTGACCTGGAGATCCTTTACTGTGCGTCCAAAATGGTTGAAATATCCTGCAACTGGTTTTTGGGTATTGCCATGTCTAATGTCATATCTAATGTTCATTTATCCTTTTGCATAGAGATTGTCCTGTTTGTCTAATGTAGAGTGTAGAAGGACATTGCTGGAATAGGATGATATATATCACATTGGAGGAGATATAGATATATATATAATTGGATGCCCGTGTCCATGTCCATCTGTTGTTGCTGTCGTGTGCCTTCAAGTCATTTATGGCTTAGAGTGACTTTGAGGTGAAGCTATCATAGGCTTTCTCTGGGGCTGAGAGTGTGTGATGTGCCCAAGATCAATCAGTGGGTTTCCATGACTGAGCAGGAAATCAAACTCTGGTCTCCAGGACCATGATATAATGTTCAAACCACTGTATCATGTTGGCTGTCATCTCTATCTATACATAGGATATATACCATCCTATGCCAGCAGTGCCCTTCTACACTGCACATTGGACAAACAAGATTCTAACATGCCTATTTTGAAAACATGCACATAACTACTTCTTTTTAAACCCCTCTGTCCACCAGACCATCCATATTTTTCCTAGAGTGCCTCATTCTCCCTGATCCCTTCCTGTTTTCATCTCATTGGACAGACAGGGTCAGGTCAGAGTACACTAGGTTAGCAGGGTACACAAACTCTGTGCAAAGGAAGAAGATGAGAAATTTCTGCCATATATAAAAAAAGAAAATGGCTTGCTAAATGACAAACATGCAAAGGAGATAAGAGAATAAGAAGCAAACAATGCTTACGCTCTCAAACAAAGCCGCAATACTATAAGAAATCACCATGGCAGCCTGGCGTCATTGCACATATACTGCATAACAAACAAACAAACAAGGTTGTAATGCTATAGCTTCCCTGAGGAAAAGGAGGGGAGGAGGTACAAGATGTGGTAGTATGATTCCTCTGTGATAAACAGAAGAAAGACATGAGGGAAAGGAACTGAATGCTAAGAAAATTACTACAAAGATGTGGGGGGAATTATCCTGATCACAAGCCAGGGAGGAGGATAAAGGCAAACATCAGCAGCTAGAAAAGATAATGACACCCTCTCACTGAACGTGGAGGGAGGTTTGAAGAGTAGACATATCCTTGTGAAACATCACTGCAGACATTAAAAGCACCCCCACCTAACCATGGAATTTAAAGAACCGCTCTTTCAATCCTAACCTCTTTTCAACATAGATGGAACATAACTGGCTTCGAAAAATTGTCACATTTTTCAGGAAGCACAGAAGTGGAAGGTTGTGGGGGGAAAATACAGGAAAATATGAAACACTATTTGGTTAAGTGAAATAAAAGCAGAAATTTCAGCACACAAACCCACCCCTGGAATGTGATATATGTGTATATTTGGAAGAGCCCATTGATTGATTGATTGATTGATTGATTGATTGATTGATTGATTGCATCTCAGGTCATTTCCACACTACACTGTTATACTGCTATTATTCCACTTTCATTACTCCACTTTCAACATCCTGTGGAATTCTGGGGTTTGTAGTTTACTGAAGCCAAAGAACTCTCTGGCTGAGAATTCTAAATGCCCCTCTCTAAACTGCAAACCCCAGGATTCCACAGGATGTTCAAAGTGGAATAATAGCACTATAACAGTGTAGTTTGGAAATGGCCTCAATTTCTCTTCCTTCCTTCCTTCCTTCCTTCCTTCCTTCCTTCCTTCCTTCCTTCCTTCCTTCCTTCCTTCCTTCCTTCCTTTCCTCCCCCCACTCCCCTCCAGTCATCTATGGATGCCCTCCCACCCAATTTATCCTCAGAACAATGTTGTGAAGCTAATTCAACAGACAGAGGCCATTTCCGCACGAGGCAAGGGAATCGCTTCATGCCGTTACTTACCGGATCTTCTGGGCATGGACCAACGCGGACTGCCCCTTAAGCCCTTCCACAGGGCTCCTTGTCTCTCCCAAGGTGAATTGGAGCAGTGACCCAGCTTCCAAAATAGCGGCTTCCAGTTGTTTGTGGGTCCTGACCAACCGCTGAAGCTCACCACGCCTAAAGCCTGCCCTCCGCAGATCGCAGGCTCGCATTGGTGTGAGCCTGCGAATCTGCACAAGGGAGGAGGAATGCAATGGTGCTCTCCGAAAAATTAAAGAATGGTTTTCTACTGTTCTTTAAAAAGCGTGCTGGAGGACCAGTTGGGGGCGTTTTGGAGCGGACTGAGGTGCGGATCTCAGGTAAGTAGTCCGGACCTAGTCCTCTCCAAGGTGCAGATGACCTTCGTGAGAGGGCACACTGTGCCGTTTTAATTCCATCATGTGGAAATGGCCAGAGTAAGGGAGTGGTTGTTCCAGAGCCACTAAGAGAGCCTTATGGTGGGATAGA
This sequence comes from Ctenosaura bakeri, assembly GCA_948474755.1. Classification (NCBI taxonomy): domain Eukaryota; kingdom Metazoa; phylum Chordata; class Lepidosauria; order Squamata; family Iguanidae; genus Ctenosaura; species Ctenosaura bakeri. The sequence goes on from CAOLHI010004050.1 coordinate 18,123, forward strand.
TATTTGCATTCAGCCCTCCCCATTCTGTTCAGTTCACCACACTGATTGCTGTTTCCTGAAAACTTGAGAGCGGGATTTGAGAACCGGTGACTCTCCAAATGTTGTTAGATTACAGTTCCTGTCGACTCTAGCCAGCCTGGACAATGGTGAGGCATAATGGAAGTAGTAGTTTAAGAATATCTTGAGGGCTGAAGCTTCTAAAACCTATGTTAGACAAGTTTTCAATGCAGCATCTCTCAGATTGGTTGAACTATAATTCTTATCAGCACAGGCACTAGTTGTGCGTACTTGGAATGATGGGATTTTTAGTCCAAGGGAGTAGGTCGGAGAGAGGTGCATTAGAGCATATTCTATATGCTTCACTTTCTACAAAATGAAAAGAAAGTACTCCCACTGCAACACTAGCAGGTTTTTGAAAAAAACCTTTCTTCTAGCAGTGACCTAGATTACATGTCTTAGAGGTTTATAATGAAGAGACAAGAGGAGCTAGCTTTTTGTTTTAATGATGATAATAACCATTAAAATGGTGTAATTATATTTTCCATTTGTAAAACAGGTTTCATCTGAAGATCTCTGGGAGATTTGTCAAACTCTAATTAAGCCTTTTTAGCTAGGTACATAGATTTCTGCCAGAGAAACTGAGGCATGGACAAATGAAGCATAGTGAGAAAGGAAGCAGAATGCTTGCCTTGGAACCAGATCCAAACCTTTCTGTGCCTCTCTCTGCTTTTAATCTAATTATATGAAGTCCCCTCACCCACCAATTACCATTGCCTGGTTTCCTTTCAGATTGATTAAAGTGTCGATTTTGGAGGCTCATTTTATGAGGAAAAAATGGAGAAACTAATCTCCCTCCCAATTTATTCAAGAGGCAGACTGAGAATAGTAGGTCAGCATGGATAGCCAAGTTTCCCCATAGGGAACATTTTGACTTAGCTTGCCCTATATGCAAAGCAGCCCTTAGTTTAGGATTTGGCATGACCTAATCATTTTGGAGGACAAGGGACATTGATAGCAGTTGGCTACAGCAAAAACCAAGCCTATACCAAACAAACAAAACCCTAACCCTTCATTATAAGCATCTAGATCAACCTTCTTCAACATGATAACTTCCAGTTGTTTTGGATAACATCCCATCAGCCCCAGTCTACATGGACAATAGTCAAGGCTTATGAGAGCTATAGGCTGAAACCTCTGGATAAGAAGGCTGACCTAGATAATAATGAATTATATTCTTGTTTGGCCAAGAGGGCAGTTAAATTTAAATTCCATAGTACAGTCAAACTACAGATCTGTTCTTGAAGAGAATCAAAATTAGTGTTCATAGTGTCTTGCTCTTGATGTTGATCAAGAACTAGATAGCTTATCAGTGCCAGTGCACTTGTGTATGTGTGTATTCAAGTTTCTTGGTGACTTATGGCAGTCCCATGAATTTCATAGGGTTTTCATAAGCATGGAATACACAAAAGTTCCCAGTTCCTTCCTCTGCTTCCTTGCTCTCATATTTCCAAAATGTCTCCAATGTAGGAGTTGGTATGGTCTATCTATTTATGGAGGAAGGATGATTGGCAACTGCAAAAAATTTTGAGTTCTGAAGACCTGGGAGGTATGCTGAGTGAAGCTTTGTTCTTTTTGGATTATAGGTCTTAGTATGGCTTTGAGACCAGCACAATTTGCCTGTGGGTTATTTCTGCTATTTCCATAGTGCCTGCTCAAACTCTGTATTTGCAAGATATAGATTACACATTACAGCCCTCCAGCTTCCAAAGAAAGCTAAGCCCATCAAAACTTAGGTCTTGGGGCATGGGATGTGTAATGCAACCCTCCCTTCCCCTTATACCATGGTACCTTTGGATGAGTTCACGTTTCTGTAATAGTGGCAACCAGGTAGATAGGGCTAGAGATGGAAGTATATCTGAATAGTGAACCTACTGAGTAGTACTGAACATGGACAACAAAGAGCCAAAGAAAGAGGATGGGAAATGTGAAGAAATGGAATAAAGGGAGTCCAGTACAAAATAATCTCAGAGGACTTCATATGGGGTTGTTACAAATAACCTCCATTCATTAAAAACACATACATCGACACAAACCTGTTTGTAGCCTGGAGGTGTTGTTCTATTGGCTTGACTTTGCACAAAACTGGGCAGACACTTGAAAAGGGTGAAAGGTCTGTATTTGTCTTGGGATTTGGGACTGGAGAAAGGAAGCTTTAAAAGCTGATAGAACATGCTGTGGGAAGTTAAAAAGAAAGCAGACTAGTAGGAAATCATGATGGCTGTGAAGAACAAAGGAGTGGACAGGAATTCCTAGGGGGGTCAAAAGGAATAAATCTCATATTTGCAGTTGATATACTGAATGCACTGAAAATCACAAAAAGAAGACAAACAAGTCTATCAATTGTCCCTCTGTTCCCTGGCCACAATATATATTTTAGGATATAGCCTTGCAAATGTTGCTGGACTAATGTTCCCATCATCTTTGGTTGAATAGGACAGAAGGAAATTGGTGTTCAATATTTGAAAGAACACAAGTTCCCGTAGGCCAGGTTTAGAGCAGAAATGGGTAACTGTGGGAAGCAAAGGGGCATGTTGTTCCCCCAGGAGCACTTATAGGGATGAATCCTCCACTGCATGGTCTAAAAAATAAAATGAGTTTTGGAGGAGGATCCAAATACAGTCTTCTCTCCACATTCCTGGGTTTGACCTGTGCTAATTTGATTATTCATAAAGCATGTGCTTGCTGGCGCCGTCACCTCCATTCTCCTTCTCTTATTCCCCTGCATTCCTTACCCTAGGTTTGGAAGGCCTGCCTTTAAAATGGACCTTTTTTCCCTTTGGGGTGAGCAAAGCCCCCTTCCCATTGCTGGAGGCATGTTCTCTCTGTCCTGTGGCTGCACATTCTGCTGTGTAATGGCTGCTGATTGGTCAGGTGCTCTCTTTGCTCCTCCCCCTCCTTTCTCAGAATGGTTGCTGGAAGTACCTAGAATGCTAGAATTCTGTCTGTGTCTCTCTGAGGGGAAAGTACTGGTAAGTCTCTTACCTTGACTTTTTTCTTTCCCCTGGGAATACGGGGGCCAGAGGCAAAGGAATGGGAGGGGGACCTCTCAAGGGGAATCATGGGATGGGGAGCTATTCATGGTCTTTCCACTTTTGTGAGGGTTCTATGCCTTGAACCCTTGCAAATGTGGAGGGCTACTATGTTCTCTATTTCTCTCTTGGGGATGTGGAGTTAATTTTTGTCATGATTTTGGGCCAAGAAAAGTACTTTTAAAGCAACTGGTTTAGAAGAAGGTCTCTCTTGGGCTTAAAATATTCTAGGAGGAGATGTGGCAAAAATGTATCCCACACCCCTACCAAGCATTTTGGGACATTATGGGGGCAAAAACCTTTTTTTTTGAAATTTTTTGATTGTGGGTGCCTGAGGGGGTCACAAAGCATCCCTAGGGGTCTGCATGTAGCCCATGCGCTGTGCTTTCCCCACCCTTGGTTTAACAACACTAAATGAGAAAGAGCAAATAGAACACAATGATTGGATTTAGCAACAAACAAAGCTAAACAGTGACTCTAATCCAGGAATCTATTTTGCATATTGTGTATATTATGCATATTATGTAAATTACCCCATTTTGCATTTTAATAACGCAAACCAGGCACATTAGTTCTGGCATTTTTCTTCTACTATGTTTCAAACTTCGTGCTGTTCTTTACACTTACAACTGATCTGAGTGAAGATAGAAGAATGTTTAAAGTACTGGACCCAGGACAGAGAGACCCTAGTTCAAATTTCCACTTTGTCATGGAATTAACCATGTGACTATGGGGCACTGCTAAGTCTCAACAAAGGAACCTTACAGCATGGCTGTGGGGATTAATAAGGAGAGGGAAATCATATGAAGTGGGCATGTATCTGTAAAAGAACAACAACAATATGAAGATTTTGCATGCACAAACACTTCTAGTGGTATTCTCATTAGATTATTGTTTCTTTTCACCATCAGTTTTTCACTAATGGAAAAAAGCTACAGATCCATGAAAATACCACAGGAAGTCCTAAGAATAAGAGCTATAAGATTCCCAGGATAAGGTGCTTCCATCTACTGGATAACCCACATTCCACAAAATTCACTCTGAGGTAGACAGTAGTATATTTGGATGGATAAGCATGAGCAACACAGTACGCTTCCACAGAGGCTGCTGAGACTAAAGAATACACACAGCTTACAGTTTTTATAGGTTAACATTACAAATTAAAGTGCACAAAGCAGTATTGAATCATAGAATCATAGAAATTTAGAGTTGGAAGAGACCACACAGGCCATCCAGTCCAACCCCTGCCATGCAGGAACACCCTCAAATCAATCCCGACAGATGGCCATCAAGCCTCTGCTTAAAAACCTCCAAGGAAGGAGACTCCACTACACTCCGAGGCAACAGATTCCACTGCCGGACAGCCCTGATTGTCAGGAAGTTCTTCCTGAGGTTCAGGTGAAATCTCCTTTCCTGCAGCTTGAATCCATTGCTCCTTGTCCTGGTCTCTGGAGCAGCAGAAAACAAGTCCCCTCCTTCCTCTACATGGCATCCCTTCAAATATTTAAACATGGCTATCATGTCCCCTCTTAACCTCCTCTTCTGCAGACTAAACATACCCAGCTCTCTAAGTCTATCCTCATAGGGCATGGCTTCCAGGCCTCTCACCATTTTGGTCGCCCTCCTCTGGACTTGCTCCAGCTTGTCAATATCCTTCTTGAATTGGGGTGCCCAGAACTGGACACAGTATTCAAGATGAGGTCTAACCAAAGCAGAGTAGAGTGGTACCAGTACCTCCCTCGATCTAGACACCATACTCCTATTGATGCAGCCAAGAATTGCATTGGCTTTCTTGGCTGCCGCATCACACTGCTGACTCATGTTCAGCTTGTGGTCTATGAAGACTCCTAGATCCCTTTCACACGTACTGCTATCCAGCCACGTGTCCCCCATCCTATATTTCTGTATTCCATTTTTTCTGCCTAAGTGTAGGACCTTACATTTCTCTCTGTTGAATTTCATTTTGTTCGCCCAGGCCCAGCTCTCCAATCTATCCAGGTCATTTTGAATTTGGATCCTGTCCTCTGGCGTATTAGCAACCCCTCCCAATTTGGTGTCATCTGCAAATTTGATGAGCATGCCCTCTATTCCTTCATCCAAGTCATTGATAAAAATATTGAACAGCACTGGGCCCAGGACAGAACCCTGTGGCACCCCACTAGTCACTTCTCTCCAGGATGAAAAGCAGCCATTCATGATCAGCCTTTGGGTTCGGTCGGTCAACCAATTACAAATCCAACTAACAGTAGCCCTGTCCAGCCCACATTTTACTAGCTTCTTTGCAAGAATGTCGTGGGGAACTTTGTCAAAGGCCTTACTGAAATCAAGGTATGCTACATCCACAGCATTCCCTTCATCTATCAAGCTAGTAACTCTATCATAAAAAGAGATAAGATTAGTCTGGCATGACTTATTTTTGAGAAATCCATGTTGACTTCTCGATTACCGCGTTGCTTTCTAAATGATTAGAAACTGACTGCTTAATGATGTGCTCCAGGATCTTTCCGGGTACTGATGTCAGGCTGACTGGTCGATAATTATTTGGGTCCTCTTTTTTTCCCTTCTTGAAGATGGGGATAACATTTGCTCTCTTTCAATCTGCTGGAACTTCTCTTGTCCTCCAAGATTTCTCAAAAATTATAGCAAGCGGTTCCGAAATGATCTCTGCCAGCTCTTTTAATATCCTAGGATGCAATTCATCTGGCCCTGGAGACTTGAATTCATCCAATGCGGCCAGGTATTCCTGTACCACCTCTCTACCTATTATGTGCCTCATTTCCCCTGCTTCCTCCCCTGCTCCCCTACCGCCAGGTTGAGTGCTTGTATCCTTCTGGGAAAAAACTGAGGCAAAGAAGGTGTTAAGTAGCTCTGCCTTTTCTCTTCCCCCTGTGAGTAATTCGCTATCTTCTCCGCGCAGAGACCCTATCGTCTCCTTCTTTTTTCTTTTGTTGTGGACATACTTAAAAAAGCCCTTTTTGTTGTTTTTAATGTCTCTGGTCAGCCTAAGTTCGTTCTGTGCTTTAGCCTTTCTGACTTCCTCCCTACATCTCCTAGCTACTTGCTTAAATTCTTCTTTGGTGGTTTCCCCCTTCTTCCATTTCCTATACATGTTTCTCTTAACTCTTAGCTCAGTTGAGAGTTCTTTAGTCAACCATTCTGCTTTCTTCAGATGCCTACCATTCTTCCTCCTTATTGGCACAGTTTTAGACTGTGCCTTCAGTATCTCCCTTTTAAGGAACTCCCATGCCTCCTGAACTCCTTTCCCTTTAACTATTCCTGACCACAGAATTCCAGCCAGCAGCTCCCTAAGTTTACAGAAGTCCGCTTTTTTAAAATCTAAGATGAGTGTCTGGCTACCCTTATCTTTTCCTTCCCACTGAATGCTAAATTCCAACTGGACATGGTCACTCCCCCCTAAAGATCCAAACACTTCTAACTCATTCACAAGGTCATCCCTGTTGGTCAAGACCAGATCTAGAATATTTGATCCCCTTGTGGCCTCTTCCACCTTCTGGACCATGAAGTTGTCTGCAAGACAAGCAAGAAACTTGCTGGACCTTGCTGTCTTGGCAAAGTTTGACTGCCAGCATATATCCGGGCAATTGAAATCTCCTATTATTACCGTATCTCTCCTCTTTGCATGTGCAGTCATTTGGTTGAGGAAGGCGTCATCCAAGTCCTCAGCCTGGGTTGGAGGTCTGTAGTAAACCCCCACCAGAATATCCCTATTGTTTCTCACTGCCTTAATTCTTACCCAAATGCTCTCGACCTGGCTTTCTGGGTTTAAGTCCTGGACCTCTTCACAGGTGAAAACATCCTTGACATACAAGGCTACTCCTCCTCCTTTCTTGTTTGGTCTATTTTTACAGAATAGGCTATACCCCTCTATTCCTATATTCCAATCATGAGACTCATCCCACCAGGTCTCAGTGATGCCTATCAAATCGTATTTATTTTCTTTTACTAGGAGTACAAGCTCATCCTGCTTGTTTCCCATACTCCTTGCATTAGTGTAGAGACACTTAAGTCCCTGGGCCCTTCCTGCAAGTCCTGTACTATTGATTCTACTCCTCCCGCCATTGGCCGCTTGTACTCCTTGTCCAGTATCGTTTGGGCCTTTTCCCCCTGTGTTCTCTGAGTCCTTGCCCTGAATAATATTGTCTCCCTCCCCAGTGGAACTTAGTTTAAAGACCTCTTAATCTTCCTTGCAAGACTGTTTGCAAAAACATTCCTGCCAAGTTTTGTGAGGTGCAGCCCATCCCTCGCCAGAAGCCCATGTTCATGGAAATTCAGGCCATGTTCCAAAAACCCAAACCGTTGTTGGCGGCACCATGTGCGGAGCCAGTTGTTGACCTCTACTATGGCCCTTTCCCTATGTGCGCCATATCCTTGAACAGGGAGGAGAGACGAAATGACCACCTGCGCACCAAGGTCCTTAAGCTTCGTCCCCATACGCTCGTAGTCCTTTGCAATGTGGTAAAAGCTGCTCCTCGCAGTGTCATTGGTTCCGACATGAACCAAAATGAGGGGCTTATAGTCAGTGGGTTTGACTAGCCTGGTTAGCCTCTCCGTTATGTGGTTGATCCTGGCCCCAGGAAGACAGCAGACCTCTCGATTGAGCTTGTCCGTTTTTCAGATTGCTGTTTCAGTTCCTCTTAGCAAAGAGTCCCCAACAACCAGAACTCGCCTCTTCTGAGGCTTCCCCTGGGCTCCTCGGTAAGCGTGTTTTACTAGGACTGCCTGGGCATTCTGTTGAGGCTGGGAGCGCTGATCTAGTTCCTGTTGCCGAAGTTGGATTCTTTCTTGTTGACATTCTGTTCCCTCTGCGTAGTGCTCCTCTTTGTCTGTAAGTCCAAGTACATCAAAGCGATTGTGTAGGTTAAGAGTCTCTGTTACCTTTTTGGTCCTTTTACTCCTCCATGTGACATTCGCCCAAGCCTCCGTTTCCTGGCGCAGTGTACTGGCTTCCTGATCTGGCAGCTCCTCCGTGTATTTGGATTTCCGGTAGGTCTTCTCTTCCCTATCCAAAAACTCCTCCCCTTCCCTGATAAGGTGGAGATCCGAAACTCGTGCCTCCAGCTGGCGAAACTTCTCCTCCAAGAAGGTGACCAGCTTGCACTTGGTGCAGGTGTATCCGAGAACCTCTTGTGGCAAGAAAAGGAACATGCCACAAGTGTTACAGGTGACTACAGCAGCTCCCTCTCCTTCCATCCATTATGGAGAGAGCCATAAATCCATACTTCAAACCATCTCCCCAACACATCCCAGATCAGTGCCTGCCACCTATCTCCCCACATCCTGAACCAGGATGACCTGATCACATTTTTCCTGCTCTTATTTCAAAAGTACCAGGTTCTCAAAACAATGTGAGTCGTCAGACTGGGCTTTCATTATCACTCTTATCTGCTCTTCTCCCTCTTACCATTCAGGATACATTGTTGCAATAAGCCACCTGTATGGATACATTGCAATTGCAATTAGCTATGGATACACTGTAACAACAATTAGCAATATCCAGCAGAGACGCATAGTAGCTTATATACGAAGGTTAAATACATTTGCCTCAATGCACATCCACCAGACCATACCCATTTCCATATGACAGGGAGTGTTGTAACTTGATAGATGCAGAGGATAGTAATTGGGGAAAGTAATTGGAGAAAAAAGAAGCATGGTCTGATTCCCTTGAGAGATAGAATATTTTATTAAAAATAGAAAGCAGTCTGCTTTCACCGACTTTCATCTATTTGACTGTCCATCAAAATGTAGACGTTAAGCAGCTCATATATGAAAAGACATATTTGCTCCCACACAGTAATTGTTCGGTAATGCCAGATAACGTAATGATAAATGTTTGTACTTTTAAAATTTCCCTTCTCTCTTATCTCCCTAATGACATCCTTCCAACCCTAGATGTATATAAATATTGGCCAATTGAGCTAACTCTCCATGCATCTGATGAAGTGGGCTGCAGCCAGCAAAAGTGTGTGTCAAATAAAACTTGTTAGCTTTTCAAGGTAGAGAATGTTGGGTAGATCACGTTCTTTTTGCTGCAAAAGACTTAACGTAGCTACACCCTTGAAAACCTGAAACAGCTTTCCTTGGTGTAAGAAAAAACTAATTCAGTGTGTCAGATGCATTCCCCCATTCCCAATATGATCTGATTGACATAAATCCCTTCTACATCCTTATCAATGTAGCTGTAGTTTTGTTTCACTGATAACATTTACATTGTAGAGGTAAATGGTGTTCCTCTTTTTTGCATATTTAACTTAGGAAGACATAGGTGTGAGTAAACAATTAAAATGTCCATATGGTAGCTCCAAGACAAATGAATCTGGAGTCAGTCCATTAAAATAGACATTATCTTTTCTTTATAATTATTTGGATCCATTTACCCGAAATCTGGCGAATCAGCTCAGGTGTCCACCTCCCTAAGTTTTTACTTACCATTTCCTCTTGCCTTTCTCCACTTTAGTAGCAACATAAGGGGGTCCTCTCAGGCAGCAGAGCCCAGGAGCAATGAATTGTATTTTTTCTCTCCTCCTGGGAAACCTATGCTGCTGCTGTCGTGCCTCTCTCACTGTGCTCCTAACTTGCCCCACACCATCCCTCTAATCAATTCATTCCTCTGGCATGCTCCCCTCTCTTTTTCTTTGCTGCTGATTCTCCTATTCTGTTCTCTTTTTCCATCACCTTGTGACACCGTATTTCCTTCTCTTGCCCCTCATCGTGCTTACCTTTCCTGCTCCTTATAGTTGGTTACTATCCCTCTCATCCCCTCTACTCCCCTCACCCCTTTGCAATGTGCCTTTCCTTGCTTCTTACACTCCACTAGTTGCACTGCTCACTCTCTTGTTTCTCCTGCTCTCCCCATCACTTCACCTCCTGTTCTAATGGTGCACCCCTCCTTTGCTCTACTACTCACATCATCACTTCCAGCACTGTTTTTTTTGTGCCCCCTCACATTGGTGCCCGGAGCATGTACTCTACTTGCCCCAGCCTAGAAACACCTCTGTTGCTAGATGATCTTTGCTTAAGAATTGACAGGAAGAATGTGTCCCCACTGGTGCTTTTGGACTTCTCAGCAGCATTCAGTGTCATCAGCCATGGTATCTTTCTGGAACTCCTGCTGAGTTTGAGAACTGAAGGCACTATGCTCCAGTGATTCCAGGCCTATCTCTTGGGCAGGTTCCAATCACTTTGGAATAGCTGATCCTCAAAAGAAGGAGTTTATATGCCATATCATAAGATAATATTCTAACCCCAATACTGCTTAACATCTACATGAAGCCATGGGGAGCCATCATCCAGAGGCATGGGGCAGAGTGCTATCTGATGACACCCAAATATACTTCTCTGTGCCTTCAGTAATAACATCAGCTAAGGATATTATGTCTCCTCTGAAGGACCTGACAGGTTGAATGAGGAAAAACAACCTGAAACTGAATTCAATCAAGATAGAAGTGCTTGCTGTCAAGGGTCCTAACCTGGGTTTGGAGATGTGTCAACCAGTCCTGGATGGAGTTACACTCCTCCTGCATACTATGTTTGCATGGCAGCCAGATTGGTTACTAGTACAGCTAGGAGTGACTATAATACACCCATATTACAATCACTCCCAATCACAAAATCAATACTAATGGATTTCTGGACAAAGTGCAAAGTGTTAATTGTTGGTTGGCGGTGAGTTGTCTAGGGGGGCTTTGTGAAGTGGTGTGTATTTTTAAGCATCATTCTTTGCTTTCTCTTAAATATTTATTTTTGTTGTGTTTTCAGGATCAATCATGTGTTTTGGCATTAGGGTCTCAGTTCCCATGTCTGCCTAGTACATCCACAGGCAAATTTCTTATCTTTAGGTCTCATCAGTTTCCTTTTTGTAAAATTGGTGCCCAAGGCCTCCCCACCAAAAACAAAAAACAAAACCCCCACTTCAAAACCTGCGCTCAAAGAGTGATTTTATGGTTTGGAACTCAGAACCCATCTCTGCTTGGGAAATGAGTATTATTTTCTGTCTGGCTATTTCCATTGTAGCAGCCATGTTGTGAGTGAACAAACCTTCTTCATGGTAGCTGTTTGTAGAGCACCACAAAGTTGTGGTTATGGTGGGGGCAGTCAAAGGAGGACATTGCAACTCTCAAATAAGAATTCTCTCCCCACCTGAAATCTTTTATCAGTCCACTAATTCCTAATATTGGAGTAACATAAAACCTGTTGAGCATTTAGAAATATAAATCAGGCATCCAAAGAAAAGGGCCAGGCAATGTTACCAAGGGAATGCAAACACATCAAAAAAATTTGGGGATCCCCCAAATAGAGGATACCTGCAGAATATGGATTATTTCTTAGTGAAGTACAATACACGATCAGTCTAAACAAAGCAAAGGCAGTCCCTGTACTATGTACCGTTCTATGTATGGAACCTTGGTTCATCACTTTCTGAATATGACTGTATATTGTACTGAGCCACCCAGAAAAGCTTAGATAAAAATCAGACCCGTTCTTTGCTCATCCACCTTTAAATCAATGCTCACCCTCATTCTCAATTATTGTGAGAAGACTCTCCCCCTTTTTTGATGGATGGCTTAATAGACCTGCTACCAATTCCCTGTCTATAGGTATTTCATAACAGCAAATTGATTTACATCCTTGCTAAAGTAACTGCTGATGAATTAGTGAGGCTTGGTTGCCTGTGTACAAGGGAAATTCAAGTGACACAAATGAGGAAGAGACAGAATGTAATGAACCACCTTGATCTCCCTTGACTCCCCCGCCAGCCCCATTCCAAGTGATAATAATACGACTGTGTCAAATAATTATCCATTTTTGTTGTTGGGGAAAAAAAATAATACTTTCAACACCCCTAAAATATTCCTATCCCTGTTCCAAGTGTGTTGCTTCTTGTCAATTTACTTTGACTTTAGCATCATCTCTTTCCCTTACTTAAGTCTCCTCCTGGAAGTGATCCCAACCAATAAGGGATCATATAATAGAAGTAATGATGCCATGATGAGGCCTTCCCAACTGGATTTGCATGTATTTCTGAGAGCAAATGGTGCTGATGGCAAAGTATCCTGGATGAAGAAGAGAATTTATCTTGCACCCTTAGAAGACATCCAAAAATCTAAGTCATGCTCCACATTGGCTATGCTGACTAGGATTGATGGGAATTCTAGTCCAACAACATGTGGAAAATGAGGTTATTATTCTTTCTATGGCTAGACCATTTGTAAAAGCACATGAAATGTTGTTTCTGGTTGAGATTTCATGCAAATATTCAAGGCTGCAGTTCTAGGCCATTTCTGCCCTACACTGTTATAGTGCTATTTTTCCACTTTCAACATCCTATGAAATCTTACGGTTTGCAGTTTAGGGAGGGGCATTTAGGCTTCTCAGCCAGAGAGCTCTTTGGCCTCGGTAAACTACAAACTCCAGAATTCCACAGGATGTTGAAAGTGGAATAATAACACTATAACAGTGTAGGGTGGAAATGGTCCTAGAATGAACATGAGTAAGCTAAGATTCTATAGGCTCTCTGGTACTTCCCCCTACACCAGGATTCAGCTTCTATGTTGTGAATATCTCCAGCAGGGCTTGTGATACAAGTGGTGCTTCAAATATTGTTGAATTGCAACTCCCATTAGTCCCAGCCAACACAGCTAAGGGATGACAAGAGTAGTATTTCAACAATCTGGAGGGCCATACATTCCCCATCCCTGACTCAAAGGATTACTCATTATATAGGGAATTAACTCTATTCAAGCAGTGTCATTGCTATGTCCTTCTTTAAGCTTCAGCTGATGCTTAATAAAATCAATATGTGGGCAGTACTTATCTTCTCACTCAGGTGCTTAAGTAACTGGTTTGTTTACTATTTCCCTCAAGGCTTTATCACTGGGGATCCCCCATGTGTGCAAACAAAGCTCCACTCAGCCAGAAAGCCCCTGCTTCCCTTATTCTGGGAATATCATTGAAAACAGTACAGCATAGGGATATAAATCTTCAGCTATTTCCTCAATTGATTGAAGGGAGAAAAAAAATATTTTTATACAATTTTCACTCACTATTTGTGCATCCTGAAGTGTTTTAGGAAATTCTATATAGAAATAGCTATGAAATTTTTGTGTGAAAATTGTAGTTTTTGTGCTAGAAAAATTTGTTATGGAAAAACAATTTTTTGTGGAGGAGCTATTGTGCATAATTGATATGCACAAGCAAGAATTTCACAAAGTACACAATTTTTTGCATAAAACATGTCAAAGACTTCTTTTTTTTTTTTTGCACAAAAACCATGCTTTATGCCCAAACACCAATTTTGCACAAAAAGTGTGTTTGTGGATACAGTGTTTTCTGGATGAAAGAAGTGTGTTTCTCATACAAAAAGCGTGCAAAACACTGTTTCCAGAAAGACACTCATCTCCCTGTAATTTTTTTTGTACAGAACCCTCCCCCCCTCCCCCATGTGCCTGTGTACAGTATAATTTCCTGAAACACATTGTTCTTGTGTGCCTTCAAGTCATTTCTGATTTTTGGTGATGCTAAGACAAACCTATCTTGCCGTTTTCTGGGGCTGAGAATGTATGAAGTGCTCAAGGTTGCCCTGTGAGTTTCTATGGCCAAGCAGGGAATGGAGCCATGGTCTCCAGGGCTGTAGTCCAATGCTCAAATCAGTACACTACTGTGGGAAATGATAATACTAGACAACAACTGCACAAAATTCTCACCCCCATATTATTCTTCCCAATGAGGTTTCCCAAGAGTTCCCAAATGATGGCAAATATTCTTTCTCCCCGTAGTATATAGATGCTTATAAACACAGTCAGTCAGAAAGAGCTGGGGCCAAGTTCCTGTTCAGCCTCAAAGATACCTGGAAAAAGCTGGACTTAATCATCGTCTTCTTAATCTACTTCATAATTTTTTTCAATAAAGTATCTCTCTCTGTGTTGATAAATTTTCCTTTATTCATATATTTTCCTGTGGAATGAGGAGCACATTCAGTAAGGGTAGGCCCAAAGTCTTGTCCCATGTTTCTTTCCATCTGACTTCACCAGGCATTGCTGACAGAACATCATGCTTTGATGCTGAGGTTGTGAGGGCTAGAAACTTTGTTTGTTTTGTAAGAAATTAAAGCTTCAGTTAATGGATGCCAAATTCTTCTGAACTTGCATAATATTCTAGTAAACTCCCATTAATTCCCACATCTTTCCCCATCTGTTGTTTCTAAAGAGTTGTAGCAGATACATCTGCCATTTTTAATAGAACTTTTAACATTTTAATATCTCTGAGACAGAAACAGTTTCTTTAGCTTGCATCAGTAGCTTATATCGCTCTGAAAAAACTTTTGTGTTAATTGTTGGGCACAGGACCCTATACTGCACCGGGGGAAATACAACTAACATCCACATCAATGACAACTGAACTGTGGCTTCCCAATCAAGAGTTTGATCAAGGCACTCCATGATGGCTGATAAACCAACAGACTGATCAAGGAGCTCTCTGATGTGGGAGCTGAGAGGTATCCTCTCCTTAAACCATACAGGGAAAGTGAAAGCTCTAATCATAATCATTTGCTGAGATGGCTCCTTTATCATTTTGACTGTGCTTTTGAGCTTTTATTGTCTTCTGAGGCTTTATCATTGGCATAGCCATAATAGCCTTCATGCCGTGTGCATAATGGCCATTTTAATTTAAAACTGGTAGGTCCCACTGGAGTCTTGACATTTTTCACTTTCATTCTTTTTTTTAAAAAAGAACAAGTTTCTAGTCCTCATTTCTGAGGAGAAGAGGATGACTGAAAATCACTGTAGATAGCTTTCATTTAATTATTAGGTATCAAAAGAAAGGGAGATCTGGACTTTCCGGTGGCTGCAGGTCAAAGTCACCACACAAGATTTAACTGGTTCCAATCTTACACTGTTAATCATTGCATTATATGGGCACTATTCACATCATATGGAGAACTGTATACATGCTGCAGCAGGGGAGAATTTCAAGGATCTACAATAAATCCATTTCTTCTTAGTCTATCATATTAATGGAGTTGATTTTAATGTCTCTTTGCAAGGATCTGCAGAATCAAAGTATCAGCTCTATATGTACCTTATAATGCAAGACTCTGTCCATTGGATTGGAAATCTTACCTATTTAGCCATTTCTAGGGGGTTTTTTTTGGTTTTTTTGAATATGTAAGGTTCCTTCCATTTAGAATATATAGTCTGCAAATTTTGGTACATTCTTCCATAATGGAAAAAAATTCTCACATATGCTACTGGCTAAATTCAACGGGAGAGTCATTCCCAGCATGGAGAACACCATGGTGTATGTCTCTTCTGTCTAGGGGCTACAGATTCAGGAAAAAAGTGGATGTCAACCCTCCATTAGAATTAACTGGACCCAATACATAGAGATTCAAACTCAGGCTTCTTAGAGTTAAGTATTCAAAATCCCTGGATCTGCAGTTCTGTTTTCTCTCACATTTGATATTTTTAAGATTTTAAGGCTTTCTACCCTGCACATGAAGAAATTTATGAATTTTGGTTAATTCTTAAAGAAAATGAACTGAAACAAAATTCTCACTGAGCCCTCATCTCTGTCTGTGTGCCAGACAAAATCCCTAGTTCCCAAGCAGAAAGCAAACCAGGAATATATTGCGGTTATTGGCTTTGCAGCTGGATTTGCTTGTGTTTGTTTCTTATGCACCCTGCCTCCCTGGCATCCTTTGGGATCGTTCTGCCACAGTTTTCATGAGACCGGATGTTAAAAATAAAATAAAATGGAAAACAACTGAATCTCCAAAGGAATGCTGTCACACTGGCAAAATGTGTTTACTGTACATTTGCTGGGGATGGAACAGTTGTCACATCATGCTCTACACCAACCTTGTGAAGGGAAAAATAAAGGAACATGTTTTCTGTTTAAAATCTCAGGGGCAATTTAAGGAAGCAGAAAAGAAAGTTGTGTCAGTCACCTGGTGATGTAAGGGAAATTGCCCCTCTTACTGATGAGGACATGTGTAGACCATTTAGAGTTGCCATTGCTCAGCTGATTTATCATCCTCCAGAATGTGGTATTCTGCCTATAAATATTCATAGCTGGAGATATTTAAATCAGTGGGATTAAAGAACTGGAATCAAGGAATGTCAGAATTTACTTCTTGGGTTTCTTGAACAAGAATAGGGATAGATGAGACTTTTATTTCTGTTTGTTTTTTATGAAATAAGAATTTGTCAACATTGGCAATTTTTTCAAACTTGCCAAATTATTCATTTCTTTAGAACTTTCAAGACTGCGATTCATTAAAACTCCTCTGAGAATTCTAACACAAAGGAGCATACAAATTAAGAGAGCCAGGCAGATCATATACATATCAAATCTGTCATATATATGAGAATTATGTGAAGGCATATTTCTAAAAATCAGTTTGAAAGGATGGTGAAGAGGGAAAAAGTGCATTCTGGTTTCCATAACTAATAAATTAATTATAGCATGTTGCTGAGATAGAAAGAATTTGGTATTAAAAAAAGTTCAGTGTGGATAAACCAAAACTGATACATTCTTTCATCTAGGTCTAACTCTTAAAAATCTTGGTACACACTGTGGTCATTTCCATGCTGGAATAGCTATGCGTACTGATGTAGTACAAACTGGGGGCAAATTTCTCATAATGAGATAGATAGTCTTTTGAACAGTCAGGCCACAAGCCATTCTGACATCTAATGAGTAGAACCAGCACCTTGAAATCAGTTGACAACCATTGCAGATCTTTCTGTATCAGAGTATTATGATGATAACTGTACACATCACTGAGCCCTGGAGGGGTAGGACCCATCTGCAGATCACAAAGGAAGATGGTGAACATCTTCTCTTGTCGTTGGGAAGGAGAACATTTAGAAACAGTTGATCACACCTCTGGGTTGGAAGTTTTAGGGAACCAAAGGAACAGAAGAGAAAGACACTATGATGAACATCCCTCACACTGAATGATCTCTTTAAAGGGTAAGTAATTGACTATTGTTCCCCCCGCCACTACTGATCCATTTTTATTGTAATTTTAGATCAGGGCAGATCAGCACAGGAGATGGTGGCCCATTTTCTCCTGGCACTTTGTAGATTGTCCTCCTACCCTGTGTGCCAAACCTCTGTTTTTGCCAGAATCATTCTCAAAATGGGGGCCAGAAGTGAGGATATCTTACTTTCAGTTGTCATTTTGAGAAGGATGTCAACAAAACAGATATTTGCATGCAGGCTCTGGGTATGTATATGTGTAAGGTAGGGCTGTTTCTGTGTCCCTGGGTGCTATGCTCTCAGGTGAAAATCATCCAAAAATCATGATGATTTTTAAAAATGAGGATGGAGGCTGCACTTGCCCCAGGGCTGTTTTAGAGTACCATGCTAAGCAGCCAAAAAGGCCAAAGATCAGCTGACCTAACATGATGGCAGCTGATGGTATGCTAAATTTAACATCTTATCAGGCCAGGGGGTCACTCTAGCCTAATCTTTTCATTGGCATTATGGCTTTGTTCCTGGGCTGGAGAAGGTTTGGATCTGGCCTAACCTACCTTATCCCAACTCTTTTCAGCCTTCTTTTAAACATCTTTGGCTGGCAGAGCTTTGCCAGCAGAGCAGTTCAGCTGGCAGATCTCTCTGTCAGCAGTTCTCTGAGGTCAGCTGGCAGAAGAAATTTCTGCTGGCAGAAAAGGCATGTACTTCATCCTAACTTGCTGTAGTTGTGTGTTTTAAAGTCATTTCTGATAGCTAAAGAGAATCTAATATAAAGTTTTCTTGGCAGAATTTGTTCATAGGGGGTTTGCCTTTAACCCAGTGGGTTTCCATGGCTGAGTGGGAAATTCAGACCCTGGTCTCACCCATGCTGGCTTTCTTCCTAACCTGTCTGACCTATTTTGGAGTGAGGATTGCACTATTTATATTTTAATTATGTTTGTTTTTATTTGGATTTACTGTGCTTAGGCACCTTGACTGACTTTTTGTTGGCAGAAATGTAGGTTAGAAATTTGATTGAAAAATACAGCTGATAGTACAGATTAAGTCTTCTATGCAGCTGAGAACAAGTTACCCCACGAATTCTTCATGCTGCCCTCTCATGCCAAACGAAGAACAAATGTTGTTCCTTAAACCATACATCTGAGTTTTCTGAACCAACACGATTTTTTTCTGGTGATTTTTAAAGTGGACACTGACCTGTCTTGACCCTTCTTTTTCCTAGAAGACAAAAATGCTAAAGGAAGGCTGTATCCACTTTACCATTCAAAAGACTGCTGTTTTCTTCTTAAAAACAGATATAAAGAGACTAGCAGATCACAAATGGCCACACTTGTTTGTCATCCCTTCTATATTAATTAGAACCAATGAACCGGACTTGACTGATTTTTTCTTCCTTAGGGAAATGATAGGCATTTGCAAGTGGTGAGTGGGTGGAGTGGATGCTTCTATAGCCGACCAAATGGCAGAGCTGGCTGTGTAAGCTTGTGTGAAGGAGGTGCCAAATCCTGGTTCACCTTTCTGCAGTCTTGGCACACCTTTCTGCAGCCTTGCAACATCCTTGGCAGCCTTCCAGCGGTACAGCTTGATTTTCTAGCTTTCTGTCCAGATGCTGTTTTGTGAACAAAACATAATTCATAGATGAGAATGGGTGCAAGGAAAAAGAATATAAAAAGGGGCATACAAAAGTGGAGGGTGGAGAATACTGGAAGCATTAAAACAAAAACAACAACTAACGCACATTTGGTCTTTTGTGGGCTCATCCTTACAATAAATAAAAAGACTTTCCAAATTGTTTACTTTTTTGAGGAAAGTAGTAAATGGAAGCAAAAGCCTTCTTAACTCTGGGCCTTTGAACCACAACAGTAACTAATCACTTTTAAAATGAAATTTCCTCAGGTCTGGCAAATGACTTCTTGAAATTCCAAAGTCTAACTGGCAGTGATGTAGACTCAAGTCAATAGACTCAGACTCAAGTCAGACTTAAGTTGCTTCAGTGACTTGACTTGGACTTGACTTGGCAAAAATTACATACTGACTTGACTCGAGTTGCATATTTTTAGTGACTGACTTGCTGCCCTTGGTTCAGTAACATAACACATTCAACCTTACAATTTACTGGTCACATCTGTCTCAAGCCCAACGTGTGAACATATTTCTCAGAGGGAACAGCAAATAGGTTAGGCAATGGGCTTGAGGTCTGCTCAGCAGCCTGCCTCTGCTACATACAGGAGGAGCTTTCTAAAACTTTTCCTAAAAACAGGAGGCAAGACTCTTGCCCAAAGTGTAGGGTGTGTATCTCAGAGGGGAGCAGAAAATGTCAGGCAGTGGTCTTGAGAAGGAAGGATCCTTCCTTCTAAAGCTCTTGAAGCTTCAATAATGGGGAATAAAAAGGATCCTGTTCCTCGCTTCTGAAGCTTCAGATGGCAAAATCACAAAAGTAGAGGACCAACGCTACTTAAATTATTAAAACTGACTTTCAACTCTGTCCAGAAATTCTGGAATACAGGTTGGGGTATAAAGTTGGTTCCCAGATTTGAGCTTGACTTGAAAGTATTTTGCAAAGATTTGAGACTTGACTTGAGACTTGAAGGTAGAGACTTGAGACCTGGAGTAAAATACATCACTGCTAACTGGAGCCAGAGGAAAATGGGTAGGTGGGTGAATAATTTCACCAAGGGAGTGTCTGTTTGGCAATAGTTTTCTGACAGCTGCAGCTCACCATTAGTAGAGTTTATTTCCTTCTCCTCATCCTCTTCCTTCACCTCTGAAGAGTTTTGTTCTTTCAGGTGCCCCTTCAAGTGGCAGAAAAAGGAACAAGTGTGTTGGCAGCCTGCTTACCATTTTGCTTCCTCCAGAATGCTCCATATCCAGCATCATTCCGTGGCACTGAGGAGGCACTTGGGAGTAACACCAACAAATAATGGGGGAGAAAATTAGGAGAAAAATTTCCAATTTTTGAGTTAAAAAAAAAAGAGAGGTAGGTCTCACAAGCCTGAAGCCTGGTATCCCTTGTGTAGACAATACTGAGCCAGATGGAACAAGTACAAGGCAGCTTTCTATTTTACTACTGCCAAGCACAGAACATTCTTAAATGGTTCATACCCTTTTTCAATTATCACAAAGCCAAGTTTATAATTATCATAATGGGGCCAATCATTGCAATGTTTCCTACAGAGTTAAACTATAGATTTATATAAAATATGCATCAAATTATTCCTGGACTTTAAAAAAACATACAACTTTGGAGCGGACAGGAGTGTTTTATTATAATGATCTTGTATTGACATAATGACAACATTTTGCTAAGCGGTTAGGGCTCTTATATTTCCCTCATGGCTGGCTGAAGCACTGAAAATTGAAATATACATTAAAAACAGTCAATCCTTGTTGGCTAGCAAGGGTGAAGAGAAATTTACTGTTCATTTTACAATTTACAAAGCAGGGATCTTGTGGAATCTCAAAGATCCAAGGCCAAACTTAGGTCCTTGGATTCCTGTTTTCAGAAGGAGGTTGGAAGTGCTTGAACTACAGCATTAGTGGAAAAAGAAAGGATGTTACAGATCCAGCAGCTGGCAGAGGAAGCTACTCTGTAAAATAACCACATTTTGCAGGGATAAGGAAGGCCACAATTTTATTGGATACAGATGAAAAAACTTGGTTCATCATGGGTTTGGATTCAAGCACTGGACAGCTCCCCTGTTGCTGGATGGACCCGATTCACCGTGGCCCTCCTATTGAATGACAGATACAGGATTCTATTCAGGCACCAGGTATTGTGTGGTTTCTCTACCACCTTGAAGTGAGGCAGAGTGAACCACACCCAAAGACTCAGGCTGCCTATACCACCAAGATCCCTTAGGGCAACTGCTGCATTGAGTGTGAGAGATACACAGGCCTCCATTTCCCCCAGACTGGATGCTATGCCAAAAACAATACAATGCTGTGACAAAAAACAAAAACTTCACCTATCGTGATTGAACATATCCAGCAGAATTCTTGCCTCCATAAACCCTTGAACTGGAGGGTAGTGGGGAGAAGCTGATTAATGCCTGGTCTGTTTGCCAAGCTTGCTTATATGCCCAAGGTATGGGCTGAAACAAAGCCTCTGGCCTAGTGATGGAGCCTGTCCCTTCCAGCCACTTACCCAGTACTGGCTTCATGCCTTTTCCCTAGAACCCATGAAACTGCCTGGGCTTCTGGGAAAGAGAAAGTTGACACAGGGATGGGAAGAGGGCTCCCACCCCTTACGTTGACACTGCAGCAGACCATGGATGGGCTCCCTAGTAAGTTGGGGGGGTGTTACAGATACCAAACTCAGTGTCTTCATTGTGGAAATTCTGCTTATACTTCCACTGGTCACAGGAATTCCTAGAGTGAGGGAAACCTTCTTATGACCAGCTTGCTTGTGAAAAGGAAGTACAGGACAATCATGGCGCTTTTGGCTATAAACTGCTTTTTAGAGACAGGAGAATTCGGCCTGTCTTCATTTGGAACTCTCTCCTTCTACCCAAGCTTTTTCAGAGAATTCTTGGACATAGCACAAATTGTTTCCTGTTATCCTCACCATCTCTGTGGTCAGTTTCCCTACTTTTCTCTTTGTAAACTCTTCTTCCCTTTCCCAAAATGTTCTTTTCAGCAGAAACTGGTATGTGTACAGATCTGTGTCTGTATCCACAATGAGGACTGAGAGCCTTATCAATAAGAATTGTATTTGAACATAGGTAAGGGCTAAGCCCATTTTTCTTTTAAAAATAAGATTTTGGCTCAAATCATTAAAAACTTGTTATTTCCACACTGTCATGTGTATTTCCATTTCTTCAACTCCTCACTTTCAAAACTTGGCAACATCATTGTTTTACGTACAGGGTGAGCAGATGGGAAGCAAGTGTGCATGCATGCAGTATTAGTCCCCCAAGCAACATCAGTTTCCCAATATCTCAAGACATTTCCTGTTCCAGAAACAAACACCTTGTTTTCCAGCAGTCTGGAAACTTATCATGATTCTCCTGTATTCTTCATATTCAGCCTACAAACATTGGGACCTCTCTCCCAAATTCTCCACCAATGGAGGAGATATACATTCTAATTTATCAGAGCAACTACTGGTCAGGGCCACCCCTACTATTAGACAGAGGGAGGCAACCAACATAGGGAAGCAATCATGGATGGGAGTGATAGAGGCCATTTCTGCACTACACCATTAGAGTACTATTATTCCACTTTAACATCCTGTGGAATCCTGAGATTTGCAGTTTAGGAAGGGGCATTTAAAGGTGTCAGTAAACTACAAACCCCAGAATTCCACAGGATGTTGAAAGTGGATTAATAAAATTTCACTGTTATATAGATACTTCCTAACACAAAAATTAGAGGATGAAAAGGTGAAGAAAGCCATGATAAAATGGTCACAAAACTTTCAACAAGAAATCACATTAGAATGTTGGGAAACTGCTTGGAAGAATACAATAGAATTTACCGGAGCCCAGGACCTAAAAGAAAACTTCATTAAAATGATGTACAGGTATTATTTTACTCCAGTTAAGATTGACAAAATCTTGGAACGACAGGGAACGACAGGTGCTGGAAGTGTAAGCAGAAAGCTGGTACCTTTTATCATCTGTGGTGGACTTGTCCTATTACAAAAAATTATTGGGTACAAATACATAAAGCCATAACAGAAATATATAGCATAACAGTTCCAATGCACCCGGAATTCTACCTATTGAATATGACTCATATGTTTAACAAAAACTTTCTACATCAAAATAGATCAGTAATATTATATTTAATAACAGCCGCAAGAATGCCATGTGCAGGATCCTGGAAACTTCCCAATGTACCTAGTTTAGAAACGTGGTGGTTAAAAGTCATAGAAATGAAACAATTTGACGAGTTTTCAGAGCATTTAAAAGGGAGGCGAATAGAAAGGACGGAACAAAGATGGCAACCAGTTATTGATTACCTGAAACGATATATGACAAGCGGATGATTAGAAACTTCAAATATAAGGAGTAAGAGTAAAGAAAAATGAGATCCAGTATAATTCCAAGGTTATAGAGGATCTAAATATAGTATTTAAAAGCATGTGGGAAAATGGGTAAAGCTTTGGTTTATTTATGTTATTGCATTTCTTAATGAAAGAAAGATTCCTTGATCAAACAAGTTTGGATTTGAAGTTAAGAAAGTACAACAAAAGGTGTGTTCAACATAGCAAAGACTGAATATAAGGGAATTTCACTGGTAGAATGCTAGCGGGAAGATATTTGACTAGGGTTTGGAAATGGAGGTCAAAACTCAGTTTTATAATTTTCTATGTAAACTCTAATGAAAGATGAATATATATATATACACACACACACACACACACACACACACTTATGAAAATTTTATGTCATGTAAACAAGTCTGTAAATCTATATAATTTCCTTTTTTTATTATTAGGATATTTATTTTAATAAAAATAATAATAAAAAAGAAAAGAAAAAAGAAAGTGGATTAATAGCACTGTAACAGTGTAGTGGGGAAATGACCAGAGTTACCAATTTCTGCATGCCTGCACTCAGTATTTGGTAGGTTCCGTGTTTTCAGACTCCCTGTTTGTTTGTTTTACCACATTTACTTTCTTTCTGAATTTCCCCCCGCTTCTTCATTACAGCATGTATTCTAAATAAAGCTACTTTTATATATCTTGCAAAGAAAGCCAAATTTATTTCTTTTCTCTGCTAGACTAGGGGTATGGTGGTACTGATTATTGTTCACCTTCTGCCTTTCCAATTTGATTACTCTGCTGGAAAGATCAATATTTCTTTCATACATTTTCCAACAAGTAGAGAAGATAGTAGCAGTGAGTTCCTCCTCTCTGATGGAAGACAGAGCTGTGTGTGTCATGCACTGTGTCCTGCACATCCTAAGCTAACTCTCTCAGTGGGGAATGCTATCAGGCATTCAGCTTCCATTCTAAGCAAAATAATGTGTGTGTGTGTGGATGGAGAAATGGTATCTCATCTTCATCTTAAGCAGCAAAATGTCTAGGGCTGGCCCTACTGCAGACCAGCAAGCACCACTTTTGTTGACCGTCAAGTGCCAGACTTACAAAATCTACAGTTCCAGGTATTGGAAATAGCAAAATGTGTGCAACCATGTTAGTACAATCTTACATAAGAAAACACAGTAGAGGCAACTATCATGAAAGTCAGCTTTTTGTACCATAAATTTAGCTTTGATTTCAAAGGCAATCCATTTTCTTCATCTCTCTGTTGCAGAAGCTAACACTCTTTCACAAGAAGTCCAGTTGGCCCTTCCCTCCTCTGTTTCATTGGCAGATGAAGACTTTTTTAAAAAAAAATTTGGGCAGGCCTTTGAGTTGTAAGTTATATAGCAGTAGTATACGTGAAGTGGTTTGCTTTCTCTTATTTTTACCTGTGATTGCAATTATGTTTTAAATGTCTTAATCAGGGTTTTTTTTTTTAAAATATATTGTATTTAACTTTTTTTTTAACTTTCATAAAACGAGATTTTAATTTAATATTGTTTTGAACTTTTGGAAACCACTTTGTTAATCTGTTATAAATCCCATCAATCAGTCAGTCAAGACGTTTGGTGCTGGTTTGGCCTTTGGTTCTTAGAATCCTAGCATATGCGGGGTAGATCTGAGTTTACCCTGATTTATTCTAAGTGGATGTGTGGAACAATAATGGCAGCCTATATATTTGGATTGGTATTGACCTTGGGGACTGGCAGTATACTGGAAGACTCATGCTGGAGGTGGGCTCTCAGGACCCTGGCAACAGATCAGATACTTGCTTGTGATAACAATGAATTACTGTTCCTTGGTGAGTTTCCTTGTGTGCTCTGTTGTTTCCTGTTGTTTCCCCACCAACAGACTTATACTTTCAAGTCTGACCTCACTTCATTTCCACCTTCCTCCTCAGATAGTTGTTTCCTTCTTAGTAATGTAATTGTAACCAGTTGACTCCCAGGTCCTTCATCTCTCAGGTATATAACATCCCAAGAAGAACTTTTTCCCACTTGAAATGATCTTTGATACTTGATAATCAGCACTAGATTCCACACAAGCCAACAAGATAGTTGCATATTCAGGGAGCACATTAACATGAGACATAAGCCTAAGAACTGGGCAAGTGGCTTAAACTAATGGGAAAAGTGACTTGCTGATGGCTACTAAGGACATTTCTGTATCTTACCTGATTTCACTGTCCTGCCATCATGATCCCACCAGCACCTTTGCTTGGAAGGGGGTGTGACAGGAATGCTCCCCTCCACACCCAACTGGCTCCCTGCAGAAGGAAGTGTGAGTGACATGTGCCTGCCTTCTGCAGCACAGCCAGGCTCTTTCCCATGCTGTGCTGGGGAACGAAGTGCCTCCATTGTGCTTCTTGCCCTTCTGCATGGCTGGAAAGGATGGAAGCATTGCACAATTGGGGGTCATTGATGGAGTTTCTCCATTAATATTATACCTCATGATCACACTGGCTGGTGACACAAGAAGGGCAGGACTATGACAACGTCATCCAAGGACATCACCCTCATGCAGAAAGGGTCTAAGCCTTGGACATCTAGTGGTTCTGTGTCTGAAGAACTCAGCATGGTGCTTCCAGGTTTTCTTCCTTTCTAGAATAATGATTGAATGCCTTCTCACTGTGCTTCCTTTGCATGAATGTTTGCTGCAGTAAAATGTAATTTATATCATTGACTCCTTTGCTTCACCTCCATGTTTGCCAATCCAGCCAAAGGGAATTGAGAAAAGTAAAGCCAGCATACAATGGAGTGAAAGGGTGCCAAAGGAGGAAATTGCCTTCTTGTATAAATGGAAGGAAAGAAAAAGAGAAGTACTTGAAGATTTTTGCAAGGAGTCAAACAAAGTCAATTAGATAAAGACTACCAGCAGAACAAAACATGAGGTTTTTTGTAGGGGAGGGAGATGAAGAGAAGGAAAAAAAGAAGGACTTTCTCATTCTCTCCCTCTTAACCAGTTCCTGGACTTTATTGAAGAACTTGATTCATTAGTGAATAACATGATATACCCAATTTGCTCTCTTAAGGAAAATCAGATTCTGTACAAGTAAACATTGTGAACTAGCTGCTGGCCTTGGAGCTACAAGCCTCCAGGGCAGTGATTAAAGCCGTCCACCTTCTAGCACACTAAACAGCTACAGGAACCAAAGACATAATGAATGCCTTCGCAACCTATTATCTGGTCCTGCATTCAGCATCAGGGAGCCCTGGAGGCCAAACCAAAGAGGTCATGAAATTTCTTGAGTTCCGAGCAGGCCTAATCAAGTCGCACCTCAAATGCAAGCTCAGGAAAATAATGATTTGTACAAGCAAGTTCTCCGGAAATCGCAAATTTCCTTCCAGTAGTTTTAAGAAACAAGACAGATAGAATAACAAAGCCCCATTGGTCTAGTTTGTTTAGTTCCAAAGAGTTCTGAAGGAGAGGGAGGTAGAAATAAATTTTAGGTGAAAGATAATTGCTTCAGTCCTGTGATATATTAACTGTGTGTATGTGTGTGTGTGTGCATGCGCATGTGTGTGCTTGCATACTGAATGCCACCACTGGTGAGCTACTATCATTCTAATCTAAACAGGTAAATTCCACTGAATTTTAAACAGCACTTGCTTCAGAGAGAATGTATTTTGCCTTCTTGCATAAATGAAGCAGTAGCAAAGGAGCAGCTATTGGAAATCGTCAAGCTATGGTAGCAATTCTTTCTTCTACCCCACCCATTGGGAAATCACTTTAATAAAAAGTCTACAAACAAGGACTAGACAAGAAGTTGTAGACAGACTATATCTAACAAGATTGTTTAGAAACAAACATTCAGAATGTTCTGAGAGAATTCACAATTTTGTGGTCCTCATACTGGTTGTCTTGAAATGCTGTGGGTCTTGGATGTAGAGATGCACCAATGCAAGAAGGGCCTCGCTGGATCGTACAAATGACCTACTAGTCCAACAGCCTCATTTCCACAGTGGAATAATCAGACATTTTTGGGAAGCTCCAAAGGGAGCGTGTTATCTCTTTCCTTTGTTCTAGAGAGAGTCATATGTATGAAGCTGATGACTGGTTGTCCATATACTGAGACTTGGATAACTGTTTCTTGGTAGTCTTCTGTTTCAGTCTGAATCTTTTGGTTTAGACTTTATAGGAGCTGGCAGCTGTGCCCCTTCCTAGCTCTCAGGCCCTGGTCCAGGCAGACAGAATAGATGTCTATTTGAGTTCTCATCCCAGGTTTTTTTTCCACATTTGTTATTGTTCCTAGACCTCTGTTAGAACTGTGAGGTTCTTAGTTGGTTCACTGTCAGCTCTGCTCATGAGGCTGAGGAGGGACAGTAAGTGTCCAAGATCTGTTGAGGATGTAAAGTAACCTGTGTGGAGACATCTAGCCCTGGTGCTAAGATTTGGGGATTGAAGGCCCGGTCAGAATGGAGGATTACTCAGAATATTCCTGGGTCTGAGTCTGTATGGCGCATGCAGTACAGAGACATAATTTCACACTCACAAAGTCAGAGAGACTCCTTTCCCTACAACACCCCTGCCAAAAAGTGAAAATGAGAGAAGGAGAAAAAGAACCCAATATTCTAGAATACAGTAAAATATTTATCAGAGGAAACGAAAAGGTGTTGATGCCATTAAACCTCTCATTATTACCTAAGAACAAATGAATAAATTAGAAATAACATGCCTAAAGTTAAGGAAAGTTAAATGAGCTTGATTCCTATTTCCCTCTAAATTACAAGAAAAATGGCCTCCTCTTTCTTCTACTCCTCCTCCTTCTCTAAATGTGAACTAAACGGAGTTTGATGAACTCAGAAATGTCCTCAGCTAGGTTGCAATTTGATGCATTGGCATTATGATGGCCCTTATTGTAGAAGGATTCATAAAATTAATGGAGAACCTTAGCCCTGCCAATTACTACTAGACATGATAGCAATATGAAACATCTATGTAGACACTGTTAATAGGAATTCTTATTTTCCAGTGTTCACAAACTCTATATTCTATGTACTAATGTGAATGTGTCTATGTAGTGATCGAGAAGGGAAAGGCTATTGTTTTCATTCTCTGATTTTGCTTTTGCTAGAACTATCTACTTAGCCACGATGGGAAACAGGAAAATGGACTGTATTTAGGCCTAGGTCTCTCCAGTAAGGAACTTCTTGTGTTCATATAGGATGAATACGTGTGTATATATATATTTGCAAAGTTTGTTGTGACATTTCATATGAGGAGGTGGGGAACATCAAGAGCCCATGCAATGGAGTGTGAATCAATTTTATATGTCTTTGTTATAGGTAGACCTTGGTGTCAGGGGATCCAGGACTTTTGAATTTTGGAAATCTCACCGCTGATGGTGAGATTTAATTTAAATAGACATGGATTATGCATGCTCAGGTCCTGGCATTGTCTACAGTTGGGGAAGAGAGTTAGACCATTTCTGTTATGGTGCTATTATTCCACTTCCAACATCCTGTGGAATTCTGGGGTTTGTAATTTATTGAGACCAAAGAGTTATTTGGCTGAGAATTCTAAATGCTCTGCTAAACTGCAAACCCCAGGATTCCATAGGATGTTCAAAGTAGAATAATAGCACTATAACAGTGTAGGGTGGAAATGGCCTTAGTGTATCACAAGGGGAAACGTATCAGAATAAAATAGCGTCCCAGGTTTAAATCGCGTCTCCTGAAGCTCACTGAGTAGGGTAGGTAGAACTTCATAAAATCACAAAATCCTGGAGCTGAAAGGGACCACAAGGACCATTTAGTCCAATCTGCTGCAGTGCAGCTAAGTTACTCCTGAAAGATGTCCATCCAATCTCTGTTCAAAGACCTCAAAAAGAGGAGTCCACCACCCTCCAAAACAGCATATTCTACTGTTGAACTGCCCTACCATCACAAGAATCTTCCTAATTTAGGTAGAATCATTTTTCTTGTAATTTGAATCCATTGGTTCATGTTCTAGCATCTGAAGCAACAGAAAACAAGTTTTCTCCTTCTACATGACATTCCTTCAGATATTTAAAGACAGCCCTCAGTCTTCTGTTCTCCTAGCTAAGCCTGCCCAGCTCCTCAAAGCCATTAATTGTAAGGCTTGGTTTCCAGACCTTCAGTCATCATGATCACATTTCTCAGGAAATGGTTCAGCTTGTCAGTATCTTTCTTGAACTGTAGTGCCCAGAACTGGACACAGTATTCCAGATGATGTCTGACCAAGCACAGTATTCCAGATGAGGTCTAATTTTACAGGCACAGATAAACATTTAGAAATAACTGAGACCTTTAATTAAAAGGAGACCTTTACTTAACCAGGTCATAAACTCAACACTGATTTCAACTTAAGTAAAGGATGTTCTTAGGCCTAAAACAACCTACCCTCCCCATAACAGATCAAAATTGCATCCCTCCACAGCCTAGTGATACTTTTTGAAACACTCCCTTGGAATTATTTTAAAATCTAACAATGGGATTGCATGGTGGGGTGGGGGCTGTAGCCTTCCAGGGTCCTGTAAGGGGGAAATGTAGCTCCCCAACCACTGGCCCCAATGAAGCTCCAATCCCCATTCTAAGTATACATAACCAACTTTTCCATTGCTGTCCTCTTTTCTCATGATATTTGTTGTGCACCTTCAAGTTGTTTCCAACTCATGGCAACTCTAAGGTGAAGATATCACAGGGTCTTCTGGAGCTGAGAGTGTGTGATGTGCTCAAGGTCACCCAGGGGGTTTCCCTGGCTAAGCAGAGAAACAAACTCTGGTCTCCAGGATCATAGTCCAATGTTCAAACCACTAGGCAATGCCAGCTCTCTCCTGATATATTCCTTTCTTTTTCTTGGTGACTTCAGAAATAAGGGATCAACTTATCTCTGAGCAATCTTCAAACAATCACATTCCCTCCAGTGTTTTACAAATGCAAACTAGAACACATGTGCCCAAGCAATATTAGAGCATGGTCAGGATAGCAAAAGGTATTAATGAAGAAGAATGAGAAACAAGGAACACCTGCAGCTATTTGCTTCCCTACTGGGAAAGGCAAGATCCTGCCTTGTCCTCTCATCTTCCCATTGCTGGATTAATTTTGTGCAAATTGCTTTTACACTTGAATTCATTTTGTAGCAATTGAGTAAACTGAGGACAAGAGAGGAAAGCGGGAGGAGGAGAGACAAAATGGGACATTTTGAAGGCAGCTGAAAAAGGGGGACAGCAGCAGTGGAAGAGTTTGGAGTGTGTGGAGGGGAGTGGAGCTACGGCAGGAGAGGTGTGGCCACTGTGCGCGGAGGCATGGCTACAGGGCATGTGGGGGTGTGGCTACAGGCTGAGATGCCCCAGAAACATTGCCGCCCTGGGCAAATCGCCCCCCACGTCTTTATGCCACTGGACAGCAGAGGATTAATCAGGGCTGTCCCTATGAAATTAGGACAGCTAGAGGTTTTGCAATTACCTTAAAGGGAACTTGGGATATAAGTGTAACATCATAATGACAGCAGTAATGAAGAGGCCAGCACTGTACAATGTCAGTCATTACAGTGTGGCAGTGACAAGACTCAGGACTGGTTAGGTCTGGTGTATATGTTAGGCCAAAGTAGACGATTCTGATCATTGGAAGCAAATGTTAAAATAAAAGCAACAAGAAGTTTTGCAAAGATGTCTTTTGATATTCTCCCCTTTCTTTCTGTATACCTCAAAATATATCCCGCAAGGACGATTAGTTGCAAGACGGAAAGGATTTGCTAATGTTACAGCTTAAAAGTGAAAACAAAAATTACAGCTGCTTGCTTCAAAAAGGGCCTCCTACAGTTCATTTATGAGTTTTCAAAGAGAAGGATTTCAGAGATGGGAAGAATAACTGACAGTTCTATATCCATAATGCATCCATCCCTTGACATGTTTACTATATGTGTGCACTGTGTGTGTATATAGATCTAACTTTTTTCTCCCCAAACCCCCAATATACGTAGAACAACTTCAAAGTTATCATACGTACACAGTCAACTTTAGTAGTTGATTACAAGGAACTGATTCCCAAAAGGGTTCTCACTGGCTTACAGAAATCTTGCTGGTTTAATGATTTGAGTTTTAGCTGATCAATTGATCAACTAATAAATTAATTTGGTATATATATAAAGCAGTTCTGTAGGAGTTCTGTATGGCTTGTTGTTAGATGAGGTACACAGATCTCAAGTCACCTCCAACTTACCATCTTACTAAAAGCCCTCCCCTGAGATGCTTGTCTGGCATCTTCTTCATGTTGATGAATACTTTTCTATTTACTCAGTTTTTTGAAATCTGTGCCCTTGCTTGATAGCAACACACAGGTATCAACCTTATTGGTAACACCTTACTTTACCTCATGTTGAATCACTTTTTGGGAATGACATTTACCACTATTACCTTTTTTTAAAAAAAAGTTTGTAAACTATTTTTTCAGTGGGTTATTCACTGGATGATTTTTGGTGATTTGGGCATTTTTTGGCAATTTTTGGCAATTTTTGAAGTCTTTTTAAACTAATCAGAAATAAGATATTAATAAGTAAGGATGGAATTATTGCTTAAAAATACGTAATGAGGAATGTTAAATACTTTTGGAAAGTAACACGATCTGAATAGCGAGTTCCTTTCAAAATGTAATGTTACAAGTTCTGTTAATTCACTGAATGGTTGGATCTGTCATGTTCTTCTGTGCTGCGTATATTACATTGTTTTCTTTGCTGTCACTGAAATTCATAGGTTACATTCTGTGGATTAATTGATTACTGTCTTCAGACCTGGGCCAAGACATTTTACTGCTTGAGGCAGTGCGTGAAATGATTTTCCATAAACCATACAAGTCAGGGTGCACAGTATCTGTCAAAACCAGCCAGGTTTTTTGGCACTTGAAGCAAAGATTCTTCCTCTCTTATATACCAATGACAAACAATTGGCTGCCTTTTCATGACATCTAAATTCAGCTACTCCACACTGCCTAATGTCAGGGCCAGGGCTAGTTACTGTATTTTTAATGTACCACTGTTACTAATCTGCTGAGATACACAGCTAATGGGCAGCATAAAAAAAGGTGCTGTTAAATGAGTAAAACTAAGGGAGATTCCCTTATCGTTTGAGAGACCTAAAGATAAAACCTCTTGTAAAGTGGCAAGGTATTTGCAAATTCTTGAACAAAGCAAGCAATCAAACAATATTTGAACATATACTTTGTGAAGCGTCTCGCCTGCTGGATCAAGCCAACAGTTCATTAAATTGCCCATTGCCCTACTTCCTACCAATGCCTCTAGGAAGGTCATGAGCAGGACATGAAGGTCTCTCAAACTGTTGCTACTCCTTTTGTTTTTTAGAGGCATGCAGCAAAAGAACATAAGAACCTTGTGCAATCAGACCAAAGGCTCATTTCATCCAGAATTCTTTCCCCAAACACTTCGGAAATCCCAGAATCTGATCCTATCACCCCATCCCCAGCAAGTGTTAGATAGAGGCATACTGGCTCAGGTCCTGGGCATAACATCTCTTGTTCAGTTTCCATGGATTTTTGTCATCCCCCTCCAAAGCATTCCAGTTGGTGGCTATTGCTGTATTTTGTATTAGTAAATCCTATATTTGAGTTTTGCAGCACACGAAGAAGTATTTCCTTTTTGCAGCCTGGATTCTCTTACTGTTCAGTTTACTGGAGGACCTCAGATTCAAGTGTCTATTTTCCCCCCACCCATACTTTTATAAACATCTATCATTTCCTCCCTTGTTGTAATGTGCCATCAAGTTGGCTTCAACTTATGATGAATCTATAAGACTTCTAAAGGATCTTGTTATTAATCTCTCTTGCAAACTCTGGGCTATGACTTCTTTGACTGAGTCAATGCATCTGTAATGGGGTCTTCCTTTTTTCCTACTGCCTTCCACATTTCCCAATGTTATTATTTTCCAGTAAGTTATGCCTTCCAATAAGTCCAAAGTTTGTTCATTTCATAGACTCATCGAGTTGGAAGAGACCACAAGGGCCATCAAATCTAACCCCTTGCCATGCAGGAATACACCACCAAATCATTCCCAACATATGTTCATCCTGGTTTGGTTTAAAAAGTTCTAAAGATGGAGACTCCACCACACTCTGAGGCAATGCGTTCCACTGTTGAACTGCTCTTACCTTCAGGAAGTTCAAGAATATCATGGGAAACCTTGTCAAAAGCCTTACTGAAGTCAAGATATGCTATATCCATAGCATTCCTTTCATCTACTAAGCTAGTAACTTTATAAAAAAAAGAGATAAAGTTACTCTGGCATGACTTATTTTTGAGAAACTCATGTTGACTTTTAGTGATCATGGCATTCCTTACTAAATGCTTACACAGTTTCCCAATATTGAAGTTAGGCTGACTTGGTGGTAATTGTTTTGGTCCTCATTTTTTCCCTATTTGAAGATGGAGACAATATTTGGCCATCTCCAGTCTTGTGATACTTTTTCCATTCTCCAGGGATTCT
This sequence comes from Ctenosaura bakeri, assembly GCA_948474755.1. Taxonomy (NCBI): domain Eukaryota; kingdom Metazoa; phylum Chordata; class Lepidosauria; order Squamata; family Iguanidae; genus Ctenosaura; species Ctenosaura bakeri. The sequence continues at coordinate 51,700 of CAOLHI010004050.1, forward strand.
TGAAGATTATTGCCAGTGGTTCAGAGATTATTTCTGTCATTTATTTTAGTGTCATTGGATATAATTCATCTGGTCCTGGAGACCTGAATTCACTTAGAGTAGCCAGGTATTCTACCTCTTTACCTATAGTGTGCTGCATTTCCCCTACCTCATCAACTGCTCCATTTTCCCCAGGAAGAGCACTATTTTCCTTTTGGAAGAAAACTGAAGCAAGGAAGGTGTTGAGTAGTTATGCCTTTTCTTTGTCCCTTGCAAGCATTTCACTGTCCTCTCCTCACAGAGGCTCCTACCATTTCCTTGTTCTTCCTTTTGCTGTGAACATTAAAACCCTTCTTATTGTTTTTAACCTCTCTAGGAAGTCTGAGCACATTCTACACTTTAGCTTTTCTGTCTTTCTCTGTACACTTGCTGGTCATTTGCTTAAATTCCTGTTTGGTCATTTTCTCCTTTTTCCATTTCTTGAATATGTCGCTTTTAAATCTTAGCTCCACTGAAAGTTCTTTAAACATCCATCCCGGATTCCTAAATACTGCCCATTTTTCCTCCTCATTGGAATTATTAGAAATTTTGTCTTCAGTATCTCATTTTTAAGAAGCTTCCACTTGTCATGAACTCTTTTCTTTTTAAGTATCCCTGACCATGGGATCACTCCCAGTATTTCCCCAAGTTTACTGAACTCAGCTCTCTTAAAGTCTAGGATGCATGTCTGACTACAGTTGGTTTCCTCTTTCCACTGTATAGTAAACTCAGGAGAACATGGATCATACCACTTCCACCCCATTAACCTAAGGATCACACCACCTCCACCCCATTAACAAGATCTTCATTGTTGGTTAGGATCAGATCCAGCAGCGGCGGCAGGCCAAGGAGACCGTCCGCCGGTCCCGGCGCCTGCTGGAGAGGAGGCGACGGGCAGAGAGCTCGCAGCTGTGAAGCACAGCACAGCTGCGAGCCCTCAGCCACATGGCCACACCTGATTGGCCGGCGCCTGGCTTGGAGGGCTATTTGAGGCAGGCGCCAGGCTGGGGAAGGCACGGAGCAACAACTGTCAGCCAACTGTGGTCCTGCTGTCTGTGCCTTGTTCCTGCCCGCGCCTGAGACCAGTCCTCCTGTTCGCCTTGGTGAAGTAACCTGCCTTATGTACTTTAACAGCCCGTGTTTATTTCTGTTAGGACTGAGTGGAAGCCCTGCCTGCATTAAGGACTATTTCTGTTAAGACTGTGTAGAAGCCTGCTTGCTTTGTACTTTTGAGTTTTGACTTCATTAAAGCCCTTCACCTCTAACCTGCTCCCTTGCCACTGCCTGACCACCGCCTGGCACTGACACTCAGCCTGACCCCATAAACATTGGGTTTAAAATCTCGCTAGGTTACCCTGCCTGTCATGGTGGTACAGCGTGTGCTCTGGCTAATTCCCATTCCCAATTACTTGGAGCACATTGAGGTGTCCCCCACGGGACTCCCAGAAATCAGGGTAACACACAGATTATTTGCTACTACCTTGGCTGCCTCCCTATGCCATTTTTAATAGGCACTGCAAGCCTCATGAGACTGAGAAATTGTGAATGAGGCTTGTAAGTCCCTATTAAAAATGGTGTGGGGCAGCAGTGAAGGTGGCAGTTCACCAGCCCTCCTACTTCTGCCTTGTGAAGGAACCCTAATGCCTCAAAGGTGGGTTGAACATGGTGATCATACTTTTTTGTATGTTTTGGAGGGTCTAGAGTTATTCATTTTTTTCACTTTCACAGGGGTCCTGTGCCCCTAAATGTGGAGGGATTACAATATCTCTCTCCTTCCTGAATGTTTTGTCATCTGGTCCAGGAAGACATCATTCAAGCCCTCAGTCTGGCTTGGAGGTCTGTAATAGATGCCATAATGACATCACTGTTGTTTCTATCCCCCTTAATTTTTACCCAGATGGTCTCAACTTGCCTCCCAGGCTTTAAGTCATGGATCTCTTCATAGGTAATATTCCTCACATATAGCGCTGCTACTCCTTTTCTGTTTGGTCTATTTCTCTGAAATAGGTAATACCCCCCTTTTGCTACATTCCAGTTGTGAGGCCACCAGGTTTCAGTGATGCCTATTCTATCATATTTACTTTTCTGTGCTATGAGTTCATCCTGTTTATTTCCCATGCTTTCGGCATTAATGTAGAGGCATCTGAGACTATAGGTCTCTCCCCCTAGCTGATTACTTAACTTTCTTTCTCTCCCACTGTTGGGTCTCTGTACTGTGTCCTGTTCTCCCTATAAGATGCAGACTATTATCTCCAGCACTTGAACTCCTGCCCTCAAAAATACTGTCTCCCTTGCCCCCATGACTCAGTTTAAAGCCCTTCTAATTAGATTTCTGAGACTCTTAGCAAAAAACATTCTTGGCATCTGCTGTGAGTTGCAACTCATCACTTGCCAGAAGTCCATTTCCATGAAATGTGGACCATGTTCCAAGAAGCCAAACTGTTCTTGATGGTGCCATCCTCCATGAAATGTGGACCATGTTCCAAGAAGCCAAACTGTTCTTGATGGTGCCATCTGTTCTTGATGGTGCCCTCACCTGCCCCTTTTTCTTTCCCTTCCTGAGCTATGTCCTTCAACTGGAGGAAGAGATGAAATAACCTGTGCATTAAGGTTTTTCAGTTTCCTGCCCAGAGCCTTGTAATCCCTTATGATCTCTTGAAGGCTGTGCCTTGCAGTGTCATTGGTTCCCACATGGACCAAAAGGAAGGGATAATGGTCAGTGGGCTTGACCACTTTTCTCAGCTGCTGTGTTACATCATGGATCTTTGCTCCAGGGAGACAACACATCTCACAAGACATCGTGTCAGGCTCACAAACCACTGCTCCTGTCCCACTCAGCAGGAAGTCCTCTACTACCACCACATGCCTCCTTGGCACAGGCCAATCCTTTCACTGATTCTACCAAGGTATTTAGTTATAGCTTATTTATTATAACTTCTAGAGGGCATGTGAGAGCAAATCCTTCCTTACTCATGTATTTTCTAAGTTAAACTTTCTCACACATTGTAATGTTCCAATCCCTTGGTCATTTTGATTGCCAACATGCATATACAGGCATATCTCAGTTACCAAAGCCTCTGTAAGAGATACTCCTTTCCACAAAGTCTTTTTATGCTCACTAAGCCTCCTTCCATTTCTTCCTTGTCCTTTGTCTAGCTGGAAGTTTTGTTTTGTTTTGTTTTGTTTGCAGCATCAGCACTGAGAGGTTAGTGAAGAAGAGCTGAAAAAAAAGACCCACAGGCTTTTTGTGTTGGGCTGCAACAGTGTAACTGCAGTAAATAATGCAATTCCAAAGCTAGGAAAGAGTAGGATTCTACTGTAGCTGTCTCTGCCTATCTACAACAGACAAGATAAAGGACAGACGCCTCCAGAATTCCCTACTGAACATGCAAGAACAGCAAAACAGAATGGAAAGGGGAAAGCGGATAAGCCTGCCTCTCCAGCATCCTTAACAAAAAGCATAGATATATAATGGAAATCATAAGAAAAGGAGAGACTGATGGATGCATACTTGAAGAAGCCTTTGAGTGGTCTCTTGAAGGATCAAAATATTTTTATTTTGCAGCAAGGCTTACCTTACCAGCTTGTTTCTTTTCACCTGTGTATTTTGTTAGTTTTGAATAAAAAGCTTGCTGAAACATATTGAATTGTTTTTCCTTTTTGTGGTGTAGGAACCTATCCCTTTTCTTACTATGCTGTTTCTGCCATATTTTCTGTTAAAGAAGGAATGTCCAAGAATGCATCTACTCTATTAGCTGAGCTATATTTGTAATCACGATGATTCAAAGTCATGATTCAGTGATAATAATTTGTAACCATTGATACTTATACATACTGGGTGTGTGTGTATTATTTTTACACACGTTTAAAATGAAATATCTGCTATTAAGTTAATTATAATTATAGTTCTAATTGGTGCCCTTTTCAATTGAATTCTTGCACAGTTTCCATGTGTACCCTGCAAAAATCATAATATGGCTACCTGCCCCTGGCTAGCTATGCCATACATATCTGCAAAAGTTTTGTCGACACCAAAGTTCCTTTTCTCTTTGAGTATTCTGCAGGCATCTTTCAGTACTCCCTGAACTGCTTTGTGCCCTCTAGCCAACCTTCTTATTTATGCTGTTGGCTTAATTCCTTGATATTCTCACATTCCCCCTGCTATTTATTTATTTACATTGGCAGCTCATTTTCAGGCTGTTTCTCCCCCACCCCTTTTAGGCTTTGCCACCATTTTACTTGAGGGAGAGAATCTCAACACAATCCACCATGTGTTCTTTATGCTCCTGTCATGACCTTTTATAACACCAGCTAATAATCTCAAGCAATGTTACATTCTAGGGCTGCTTGAATTCAGCCCTCTCCTCAACCCAACAATGCTAAGAAGGAATTTTTGTGCAGGAAGAGGCATTATTTCAACAACTAAAGAAATCTCATCTCATCTAAGCACTTAACTAGAATAACAGATAATATTATTTTGCTTGGTGCAAAACAGGACTAGAAATATACTTTTGATCCCCCTTCCCCTCAAAAGAGCGGAAGAAATATGAAAAACTGAACATATCTGCCATTCAAAATATTGCCCTGTTTCAGTTAAGACAGAAGCATGTTTACCTGGATTTGGGCACATCATGCAGCTTTTTCTACCCATGGTGTGCTAGTTATTCTGCCTTTTTGCAGTAATAATAGTAATGATGATGATGATGATAATAATAGTAATAATAATAATACATTAATTTTGAGAGATGGGAGAGGAACCAAATATAGCTTAGTTTTGACATACACAGATATGCAGATATATATGTGCTCACGGACATGTTCACACACACACTTTTTCTGTTGGAGAAATTCAAAATTTGGAGTAGTAGAATAGTGAATAATATTGAAGAACAATAATCTGAGACCAGTTAACAGGCCTGATATTTTTATTTTTCTATATTTATAAAATACAGAACCACATACTATCAATCTCCTGCCTCCCAGACACAGCTGTCCTAAGGATGAGCCCCCAAACCAGAGTCTGAAGGCTAAAGTCTGAAAATTGTCAACCCTAACTGCAGGACAACCAGAAATGAGATGGGGACTGATTGGAAGAAATGACCAGAAATCTACCTGAAGTGAAGGGGTGTGGCCAAAAGCAAAGATGGAGGGTTGATGAGAACTACTTAGAAGGGCTAATTTTAAAAATCACATGTGTACAAAATCAAAATAAAGTTCCAACCTTGCTAAATAAAACTAGATACCAAACAAGAGATACCATGAACAATCTAGGACAATCTTCTCCAATGTTGGTCCTTCCAGAATTATTGTCTACAATTACCACCACCACTCAACCAATGATCAAATATTTCTAAACATCCACACACACACACGCGCGCGCACACACACACGCACACACACTAATATATATACCTGGTGTTGTCCGGGATTTTATTTTCTCATAGGTAATTTGAGAATCTGTATCTCTAATTTCCCAAACAGTCCTGTCCAGTACCTGTAACTTTTCTCCATATTCCCCAATCCAATCTGTATTCAGAGTTATTAACATGCAGAGGTTGGGTTCCCAAGCGAATACAATGCCCTCCTCCTTGCTGCTAGGCCTTGTCTCCATAAAGAGAGACACAGTTGACTGCGGCCCAAGAGTTCTCTGGCTGAGAATTCTAAAGGCCCCTCCCTAAACTGCAAACCCCAGGATTCCATAGAATCTTCTTAGCCAGCCGATCATATGAGTTCTTTGCCAGACACAGACAAAGAAACATTGACTTTTAAATATTAGATACACACACACACACACACACACACACACACACAGATATTTACAACTAATTCTTTCTGAGTGGGTAGGCTGAAAAGAATGAAAATATTAGTTGGCAGTAGTATAAAAATCATTTATTAAAACGTTTTCAAACTGATATAATTTATTATAATACTAATTCATTTTAATTATAATAATGACTAATATAATACATTGATTTGGCCCACTTAGGCTCCACCCCTCTTAAACAAACCATGTCTTTTTTGGTTTTTAGTCTTCATCCAGTTCATGAACTGGGGGAAAAGATCCCTGGCACACTGAAGTGTGCCACTCTAATCCAGAAGAATGGCCATGCTGCAAAAGAGTTAGATACGTTATGTTATTGTGTGCCTTCAAATTGTTTCCAACTTATGGCAACCTAAGGTGAAACTTTCATAGGGTTTTCTGGGCCTAAGACTGTTGCCATTCCCAAGGTCACCCAGTGGGTTTCCCTGGCCATGTAAGGAATTGGACCCTGGTTTCAAAAGTCATACTTCAACATACAAACCATTATCCCATGCTGGTTTTCAAGGTACATTGGCCAATTATATTCAAACTCTGCAAGGACAGCACACATGCTTCTTTTTGTCCTATTTTTAGGTGGTTGAGGCCCAGTAGCATGGCCCAACGTCCAAGGTCAAAGGACAGGAGGGGTCTGCAGTGGAAGCAGAAAGGATGTGTAGGCTGAGCCAGAGAACAGGGCCAAGGTAAAAACAAACAAGACTCCTGACAGAGTATAACATAAGCCCAGTTCCAACAACGGTCAATCTGGTCCTCAACAGAAAGAAAGAAGGAAACTTCAAGAGGTGAAGTCAAACACAGTGGCAACTGGTTCCTACTAAGCCTAATGGGGCAAATGGCAGAGCCAAGAGGCTCTGGCATTGCTTGTGCAAGAACCACTAGTCTTGCAAACAAGCTAGTAAAATCTGGGCTAGACAGTGTTACTGTTAGGTAAATTGGTAACTAGTTGACTGCTCAAACCCAAAGGGTGCTCACCAATGGCTCCTCTTCATCCTGGAGAGGAGTGACTAGTGGGTGCCACAGGGTTCTGCCCTGGCTCAGTGCTATTCAACATCTTTATCAATGATCTGGATGGGGAACTAGAGAGCATTCTTATCAAATTTGCAGATAGCACCAAATTAGGAGGGGTAGCTAGCATCCCAGAGGACAGGACTAGAATTTAAAATAATTTTAAAAGATTAGAGAGCTGGACCAAAACTAACAAAATAAATTCCAACAGTGAGAAGCGTAAGGTGCTACACAGGGGCAGAAAATATGAAATGCACAGATAGAAAATGAGTGACACCTGGCTTAATCAGTACATGTGAAAAGGATGTAGGAGTCTTAGTGCACCACTAGCTGAACATGAGTCAACAGTGTGATGTGGCAGCTTAAAAAGTCAACTGAATTCTGTGCTGCATCAATAGTGCCTAGGTCAAGGGAAGTGACCGTACCACTCTATTCTGCTTTGCTCAGACACCCCCTGGAATACTGAGTACGTTTCTGGGCACCACAATTCAAGAGGGATATTGACAAGCTGGAATGTGTCCAGAAGAGGGCAACCAAAATGGTAGAAGGTCTGGAAACCCTGCCATATGAGGAGGGACCTAAGGAGCTGGTTATGTTTAGCCTGGTGAAGAGAAAGTTAAGAAGTGACATGATAGTTATGTGTAAATATTTGAAGGGGTGTCATAGGGAGGATGAAGCAAGTCTATTTTCTGCTGCTCCAGAGACCAGGACACAGAGCAATGGCTTCAAACTTCAGGAAAAGAGATTATACCTAAGCATTAGGAAGAACTTCCTGGCAGTAAGAGCAGTTCAATCATGGAATATGTTTTCTCAGAGTGTAGTAGAGTTTCATTCTTTGGAGGTTTTCAGACAGAGGCTGGATGGCCAACTGTTGGGAATGCTTTGAGTGTATGTTCCTGCATGGTGAGGGTTGGACTCAATGGTCCTTATGGTCTCTTCCAAGTCTATGATTCTCTGATTCTAAGAAGTCACCAGAAGCAGAGTCAAGTAGATTCTCAAATCTTGATTTGAGACCTGTTTTTTTCCCTCTTTTTCTAGAAATCAAACAGTTGCTAAAAAAAAAAGTATTCCTTAATTTCAGCTGAAATCCTGCTAATAAAAATTAGTACTGCTGATTGGGAACTTGCAGTTTGGAAGCAAACATATCCTTTCACAGAATAAAAACATTTTAGCTTTGGAAAGAACTCTAAGGGACATCTAGTTCAAGCTGCTGCCATGCAAGAGTTCACAGCTTAAAGCACCCCTAACAGTTGTCCATCCAATCTCTGTTTAAAAACCTGCAGTGGGATAGTCCACTACTAGGTGAAGTACTCTATTTCACTATGGAATAATACTTAATGTAAGGAAGTTCTTCCTAATTAGGTGAAATTTCTTTTTTTGTAATCTAAATCCACTGGTTCATGTCCTTGTCTCTGGAACACCAGAAAACACACTTTTTGGTGAAAGCACAAAGTCATCTCAAGAAGTAGTCTGTTGGTTGCTCGCTTGACAGGTGATGATATATTAGCATACTTGGAAAAAATCTGTAAGTTTAGGTTCTACTTGGTTTTCAAGTACGTAGAACAGACCAAAGTGAGAATGAGCACTTGTAAATGCAACTTGAAAAGAGCTGGTATAAAATTAGTTCCATTATCTTGCAAGTCAGCCTACACAAATCAGCACACTCTGTCCTTCCAATTTTAAATGCATTGATTTCTATTCATAGGATGGTTGTTCAGATAATTAGCTCAAAGTGTGTTTTTGGATACTCAAATTCAGTTTGAAGAGGAAATTGGAAGTAAAAACAATATTGAAATATCTAGCTAACTTGTAATGGTGGTACCCCTCCAACATTTTGTGAATGAAAGCTTACTAAGATACCTTGATTCTCCAGCTACTTCATGAACCATCCCCCAATCATTACATATTGTTGATCATTTTCCAGTGTAAGTAAAAACCTGTTTTAATTAGCCTGTCCACTGATGTAGAGTTATTGTTGTTAACTGCTCTCATGTCAGCCTCTGCTTATGGCGATCTGAAGAATGGAAGAACTCTGAGTGATCCTATCATCAACAGCATTATTAAGGTCTTGTAGATTCAGGGCTGTGGTTTCTGTGATTGAGTCCATTCACCTGTAACATGGTTTTCCTATTCCCCTACTGCCTTCTACTTGTCTTTTCTAGTGAGTCATATCTTTTCATTATATGTCCAAAATATGCCTCAGTTTAGTCATCTTGGCTTCTAGGAAGAATTCAGGCTTAATTTACTCTAGAATCCATTTATTTGTCTTTTTAGCAGTCCACAGTATCCATAAAACTCTTCTTCAGCAATACAGTTCAAAGAAGTTAATTTTCTTCACAACAGCTTTCTCCATTGTCCAGCATTCACAACCATACATAGAAATTGGAAATACAATGGCATGGACAATCCTAACTTCAGTGATATATTTTTATACTTCAGGATCTTGTCTAGTTCCTTCATAGCATCCATTCCTAGATCTAGTCTTCTGATTTCTTGACTGTAATCTCCATTCAGATTAAGACTTAGCCAAGGTATAGAACATCTTGAACTATTTCCATGTCTTCACCATCTACCTTAAAGTTATATAAATCATCTGTGGTCATTATTTTTGCTTTCTTAATGGTCAACTGTAAATGTTCAACTTTCTTCCTCAACTTTCTCCAGTAATTATTCCAAGTCTTTGGTATTTTCTACTAGTAATATAGTAATATCTTATATTCTTGATGTTCCTTCCTCCAAATTTCATGCCTCCTTCCTCAAAGTCTAATCCTGCTTTATGGATGATACATTCAGTGTACCATTTAAACAGACAGGGAGATAAAATACAGCTTTTCTTGACTCTCTTTCAATTGGAAACCATTTTATTTCCAACCACATAAGCCTCTAGAGATGTGATTCTCCATTTTAAGGTTATTTCACCCCAGCCCCAAAATAGCATTTTCTCAAAACTGGAAGTGACTGTCTGATCACTTCTGACAAGAGAAAGATGGGCGGGTGCAGCTGGCCAGTGGTTGCGAGTGTGTGAAGAATGGGTCAAGTGTGCCTCCAGCCCTTTGCAAATGCCCATCCTTGGCACAGAGCAACCTTTCCTTGTTTAATTCCAACTCACATCCTCCCTAACCATTGAGGATAATGGGAATTATAGGCCTGTAATCCTTTTCCCCACTATAGATGGGAAACACTGTCATGGGCAATTGTAGGCCACTGTCCCAGTTCTGTACCACAGTGTTTAGTGACGAGGATGAGAGCAGCTGCTGTGTCGATGCTTGGTACATTCTTAATAACCCTGATTAAACAACTTGCTGGCATATTGCAACCTCCTTTCCATCCTTGTGGAGCTATTTGACTTAATTTGTCATCTCTTCCAGACCTCAGAATGTTTGCTTTGCTGCAGGATAAGGGGAAGAGGCCGCCTTGTTTGCTTGCCTCAGAGATGGGGCAAAGAGTTGGCAGAGGTTATTCATTTAACAAATGGTACAAAGGGAATGCTGCAGGGGTTTTTTAAAAAAATGAAGACAAAGAAGAAGGAGAAGAAGAAGGCAGATCCCTGCCTGAAGCATTCTTTAATCCTTCTGCTTTTGTGGTCTCTACAGAAGACTGAGCCAGGGAAAGCAGAGGAACAGATGCTGGTGAACAGAGAAATTCTTGCGCTCAAGTCCAGCCTGAGGCCCAGAGGAACAAGTGTTTGGTTTGACAGATTCGTCTTTGCTACTTAAGGCTTCATGAAAATAGCAAGGGATGAACTTATCAGTCTGTCTCTGATCCTTGTCAGTTTCACATGGGTTCATTCGTAAGCCTGTTCTTGGGGTTTGGAAGTAACTCATTACAACTAACACAATTACATGCAACACATTACTTTTGTTAATTTTTAAAACTTTTTAAAATTCTGTTTTTTACACTATTGCCATTATCACTACTAAACCTTTTCTGCAGTTATATTATTTCATTCATATTGTGTTTATTAAGAAAATGTATGTATCACTTTTCCACATTAATTTCAAAAAGTGTTTCCTAAACTGAAACCGAATAACACACACACACACACACACACACACACAAACAGACTTGTGCTTACTTGATAGGTTAAAACAATCAAAATACCGTAGGACAGAACTTAAATTCAAAACGGAAGAGGAAGAAACAGAAGAGCAACAACATTTGAAATCTATTTTTAACAGCCTAGGTCCCTTATATACCATTATAGTAAAAATAATCACAATCACGCATTTCTATCCTGATCTCAGAGCAGCATACAACATAGATGCTTATTTTTTAAAAACAAAACAAAACAAAAACAAAATGGCATGCAAGAGAAACACAGTTCACTAAAACACAATAAAACAGACCAAAGATTACCACTGTAGGGATCAATACAATAATTTAGCACCCCTAGCAGTGAGGTGAAGTCACAGAGTGGAGAAGGAAGAAATAAAGTATGGGACACACTTTATTTGGGAAGAAAAGGCCACAGTTTGATTGATTACTGCTCCATTATAATTTCAGTTCTGCATGGGGACTGGATCCCACAAACTGGCATCTGCCACTGATATACTCCCAGCCTATCTACTGGGTCAAACAGAGTGAAGGAGATGATGGGCCTCACTGCAATGTGAACTGCTGGTTGGTATTTTCTCCTGTCACATGGAGGTGAGACCATCTTGAAGGGACCCCCCCCCAAATTGGTCCAGTGTCACTAAGTGTCACCCTGAGGTCCCTTAAAAGACCCCCCCCATTTCTCTCTTGAATTGGTGGTGGCTGCTTGAAATCTGGTCAAACTGGATAAGCATCCTCTGGCCAGGTTAGATGGCCAATGCCTTCTCTGTCAGGGAGGGTCAGGCTCCAGGTGAGAATCTGGAGGCTTACATGGCCAGGAAAAAGCTATTCACTATCCTGGCCTGGAAGTTTCAGTACTCCAAGGATCTGAAAGACCATGAATGTAATGTCCATGAGTTTAAAGTACTACTTTATGGAGGTTTTAATTCCCAAACCAAAATGGCTCTGGGCTCCTTGGACATTGACATACTCCCATGGAGCAATTTAGTAGACCAAATCCACAGGGTGGCAGATCTCCTCTGGGAGTCAGGCAGTGTCAGAAACACAATGGTCTCCTAGAAAGGTACAGGATCCTAAGTCATGGGAACCCATCCAGCTCAGATTACCTTTCTATAGCAACCATGGCCCACACATGCAGTATAACAGGGTAAGTGGTCCAGGCAACCTGGCTCCTCATGCTAGCTGGAGGAGGAATGACAGCCATTGAAGTGGCAGCAGTAGTGGAACTGGAGAGACCAATGTGGTAGCTCCTTTTCTGGCAAAAGCTGTGGCTGAGGAAGCACCTCTTCTATAACCCTGGGCAACGGCAAGGTCCAGACCAACTGAACCAAGCCTCAAACCCTTGTCAGCAGTCATGAGGATACAATCCCCAGAGGTCAGTGTACAACAAGGAATGAAGGCAGGTATGGGAGCTGCTAAAGAAAGCAGAAGCCTACATGCATCCAACAACTGAGTTGATCAATGGACTCCTGAAGCTGCAGGGTGACTGTTACGACTGCGCAGCTGGTAGACACCATCATACCATCCATCACTCACACAAACACCACATGTTAGGGATGCCTGTGGTCCACTGAGCTTCCCCAAGATGTTGTGGCTCACCTGAAGCCTGACACATGGGGGCGGCCGATGGTCAAGGTGGGCAGAAATCCTCACTGTGCTCCTGGTCTATTCTGGAACAGCTCAGAACATCCTGCACCCAGACTTAGCCATGTGGGGGATCGTAAAACATGGCTGATGGTGGTAGACTTTTGTTCCTTCAAAACCACAACTGCCCCGGTTGTCCCCATGGTAGCCAAATATAAAAAAAATCTTGTTGGCCATTGCAATGGGCATCAAATACTATAGCACAGTGGGTCTAGCTAACACCTTCTACTTGTTCAAGCTTCATGAGGCATGCTGGTATAAATTTGCATTCACATTCTGTGGCCAGCAGTATATCTTCAAGTGCACTCTGTAGAAATTCCATATCAGCCCCAGCATTTGCCATGCTGACACTGTCAAGATGTGGAACAAATTGAGAATGTTTTCATGGCCACACATCCTGTCCTATGAGGATGACATCCTAGTGCATGCACCAACAGAAGAGTAGACCAGAGAGATAATCAGGGAAGTCCTAAGTCTAATCAGGGACACTGGGTTCTAGGTGAACCAGGAGAAGGCCCAGTTAGGCATGACTGGGGTAAAGTACCTGGGGACTGATGGATGCACACCAGACACACAGCCTGTGGAGGTGATCTCCAAGCTTCCCATGACTTCTGACATACACGCACTCAAGGATCTGTTAAGCAGGCCTCTTGGGTTTAACTGTTGACCTTCTGGAACTGGATGAATAGGAGGCAAGTCCACCTGAGGTTGAGGAAGAGTTTCCAGGTGGCTATTTGAGTTGCATTTTGTTTATAGGCTACTGTGGTAACCACTAGTATATGTAACTCTATGGCCCTTTCCGTACGTGAGAAAGGAAATGCGCAAAAACAGGACTCACCAGATTTCTTCAGCATCCAGGCGAGTCTGTCAGGATGAGGAGAAGTGTGAGCTCGTCGCTCCGCACTGCTCCAGTATCCAAAATGGTGGCTTCTGGTTGGTGGATGCTCTCCACCAAGCAGAGAATCTCACCAGCCTAAAGCCCGCCCCGGCAGATTTGCAGGCACTCACTAGTGCATGCCTGCAAATCTGCACTGGAGCGCGGCGATGGAGAGACACAGAGTCGCACACTCCATGCTTTTTAAAAACCTCAAAAAGAGGTTTTTAAAAAGGATGCTGCATAACCAGTTCTGGTCGCTCCGAACCAGACTGAGGTGCGGAACTACAAAAAGTAGTCCACCCCAGTCCACTCCACGGTGCAGAAGACCTCCGTCGGAGGTCGCTCTGTGCCATTTTAATAGCCCGGTGTGGAAAGGGCCTATATGTTTGTGATCTAGAAAAGCTTTGGCTGTCTTCTGTAGTTCTCCATTGTAAAAAGAAGCAACTACTTTGTCAGTGAAGCATTTCTAAAGTCCTCATTGACTGAGTACATTGTGATGGAGCCTTTGTTGGTTTTCAGGATGCTGCTGGTTAGTGCAGGGCAGTGCTGAACCTCAGGCTGAAGAATAAGGTGAATAAAGCTTTTGTTGAAAAAGTGAGAGGATCAACAACAGAGGATAACATAAGGTAGTTTCCTTTGACCATGATACACTTCTGGATCTTCAGTGCCCTGTGAGATGTCTTTATGATGTTCTCCCTGATTTTGCTGTTTAGATTTTAAACTTATGGAAACCTGGGGGTGACTTTCAGTCAGAAAGATTACCTTACTGTGAAGCAAAAGATTTGCTGTTTTTTTTAGTATTGAACTCTGGTCTGCTATTTCCCTGTAAGTATTAGAGGAATTTTTCACTATTGTCAAGAAAAGGAATGTGTGGAAAGCACTGTCTTAACAGCATTTAAGTCAACTGATTTATAAGAAATGACACCTGCTAATGGTCTTTCCAAACTTGTTTCATTATCTTATCCCAACAGCAAACATTGGGAACTTTCGATGCTCAAAGATACCTTCCTTTTGATTAAAAAAAGAAGAAGAAGAGAAACAAGACTTTTGGGGAGAACTTAGAAACTGATTACTCCTGTTTTAAACCACCTAGTTTAATTCACTCTTCTGCTATTTGAGGGAAAACTCTTGGGAAGATCAACAGCCCATTCCAATTTTCTAATTACCTGATGTGCTTGTGGCATTCAGTCATTCACACAAGTTCTTCAGCAGCAGCCAACATTTAGTGAGGACAGCACCGCAAGACTTTTGGAACAAGATCCTTCCTTGGAAAGGTAGTATGTATTACACATTGTCCCAGACAGTGCCAATTATTAATCATTTCTAGAGGGGTTTCTAGCAGTTATTCATCATCAGTGGCTTTGAACCAACACATAAATGAGATGAACATGATGGCTATCAGGAATAACTCTTGTTAACTCCATCTCTGTGCCACAACAAGGCATCAAACAACACAGATCAGTGGTGGGGAATGTGTGTCCCATGGGCTGCATTTGGCCCTCCAAGCCCCAAGGTGTTACCCTGATTTCTAGGGTCCCTTGGGGGACACCTCAATGTGCTCCAAATAATGGGGAATGGGAATTAGCCAGAGCACAAGCTGTAGCACTACAAGAGGCAGGGTAACCTAGCGAGATCTTTAAACCCAATTTTTACGGGGTCAGGCCAAGCCAAAAACCAAGTAAAATTGTCTAATAAAATGATTTTATTGAGGGGAATTCACTCTTGCATGCACACAAGATACACACAATCACACATTCACATGAGAGCTAGCTAAAAGAGAAAGGGAGGAAAAATTACAGAGAGGCTGAGGGATTTGGGGGATTTATAATTACCAGTCCAGAAGAGTAGTGAAGGGCAGAAATGTATTTTGGCTTAGGTAGGACCTAAGGGCAGTTCTCATTTAGGAGCCAGACAGACAGAGTGATGAGTAGATCTTCAAGAGACTGCACTGGGCATCCTCAAAGCAGGGGTATTTGTACCCTGAAAATGGCTTGTGGCTGTGAAGGTTCCAGACGCAAGACAAAGGGAGCCTGTTGTGGACAATGGGTCTTTTGCCTGTTGATGGGGTTAGTGCTTTGATTGATAAAGACATGATGAATGTTGTAATAACTGTCTATTGTGGGTGCTGTAGGACAGATGAAAGAATCCAGGTATACAAGGGATGGATATCTGTCAATCAGTGTCCTGGTGGGCTCCTCACAGTTGGATTCCCTGGAAGAGTCCAGCTTCTATTTAAGCCTATTATCCACAGGAATGATGTGTATTTGCCTGACAAATGACTCAGTCTTACCTGGAGGAATTTGAGTTGACCTATGCTTCTCACATTTACAGTCAAACTCTTTCTTTCGCTCAGTTTGACCTCTCTGTCACCTTTCAGGCTTGAATTTGATATCAGAGCCAATAAAATGTGTTGCCAATTACATATGATGCCAATTAGGTATGGTGCCCTTCCAAACCATACTAGTATTGGGGACCCCCAAAACGGGGCCTTACATAGACCCCCAATTTTTTGAAAAAACAAAACCTAAAACCACAACTGCACACCCCCTTTAGTGTATGGGTCAATATTACCATGCTTTAATCCAGTAAGTGAATTAGAAGTTGACTTAAATAAAGGGCCTCCTGACCTTAGTTAACTTAACCTTCACCCCATGATTGTGGTTACTCTGCAACACTTTGTTATCTTTGTGGCTGTATCTAGGGGCATCACTAGGAATAAAACAAAATAAAGATTTAATTTTTTTAAAAGTCCCTGAGGAGGCGATAAAGTGTAGGGATATGTTGGGATATGGCCCTCTAAAGGAGGGAACAACACAGCCTCCTCAGGCTCTGGCAGTTTCCTACTCTATAGACAGAAATTCATGGGATCACAGGAGGTTACAGTTTAGTAAGCATTTTCGCTTTGAAGCTAATATTGTCCATTCTGACTGACAGCAGTCATCAGGAGTCTCAAACAGATTTTTCCTATCATCTTTGACTTAAGATTTTATACTGGAGAAGGCAAAGATTGAATCTGAGATCCTCAGCATACATGATCTGTCATGGAACAAATAACTTTTGGCTCCCCAGAGTACAGAAACTCTGTTTTGAAATGCTTGTCCTTACATTCTGACTCCCCTTTTGCTAAAATCTCAGTGAACCTTTCTCTTCAAACATGGCTGTGTCCAGTCGTATGAATATAGGGAATTATATTGAATTAAATCATTGATCTCTTAGTTCATTACTAACTACATGGACTAGCAATGGCTTTCTAGAATTTCAGTCAGGGTCTTTTGCTGATGACGCCAGGGACTGAATGTGGGTCCTTCTATATGGTACTGCTGTCCCAGTAAGTGATAGTCCAAGACCATTTCCGCACCACACTCTTATAGCGCAATTATTCCACTTTCAATATCCTATGCAATCCTGGGGTTTGCAATTAGGGAGCAGGCAGCCAGTTGATTCAACAGGTCACCTCTGATAAAAACTAACAGATTTAGGTCAGTAAATCCTGATTTCTTTTTCTGTTGAAATTTAGAATGCAAGCTCCCCACCCTGTGTGTATGTGTGTCTATGTTCCTTCTTAAATCCCAGGGTTTGTGTTGCTGAATGATGCACAGATTATAAACGTGAGGGTTTAGATTAGAAAAAAAAAAGTTATTAGGGAACTTCCCTTCATCAGTTCTGTTTTTGCCTTTAAAAGGACATGTTCCATAGTTTTTCTCTGAAATGATTTCTCTTAAAGCTTCTTTCCTCACCCAGCTTATCTAAGCCATTAGAATAGCGCCAATAAATAACATAATTTCTGTACATCCAGTTTCAGATCTGCTGTGACATGTGACGTGGGATGATGTTATTGGGGGAGAAAAGCCGTGCAACTGTTAAGCGTTATTTGATGGTTGTTCCCTTTCTTAGGAGTGGCACAAAGGACAGCACAAACATATGAGCCTCCTGGAGAAAATAATCAGAATGACAGAACGTTAAATTAAAAATTAGACTGCCCTTCTTTAACCAGCGTGCCTGCATATCTAACCTTATAGGATTATACTGAACATCCTTTTACAAGCGACAGTTAATGCTGAAAGGGATATTCCTCCCCTCCCATATAATCCCTGCACTGCGTTCAAATCTGCTTGTTTGGTAAGATGCAATTAAAAAGTATTATTCTCCCCTGTTTCTGCCATTGGACTGTCAAAATAGCATGAACACACCAAACAAGAGTTCTTTACCAATGACAGACCTGGAAGGGCTGGAACTAGAATCTTGCATAAATCTATGTTTAATCCCAAATAGCTGTCATTGAGGACAAATGTTCCTGCAAAGGGCAACTAACAAAAGTTGTGGGCATAGCACAGGGTGAGAATCAAGTGGATTTTGAGATTAGGACATAGACATGTATTAATATTTTGATGGAGGAATAATCATATGCCTCAAATAATCTTTGTGTTGTTTTCTCCTCCTGCACAGTTAACAGAAGTATAAATTATCAGCTGCTTGACCCATTGTTGCTATATTGGAAAATCCAATCCAAAATCTAAAAATGATTATTCAGACATATTGGATGCATATACCTACATCAATTAAAAAATAAATAAAACATCCACCAAATACATCAAAAAAGAGGCCACATCCCAAAACGCAGTTAGCAGCTTATTATTTATTTTCTACTTTTCCTCCAGTCTGGGACGCAAGGCAACTTACAACAGTTAAAAGAAACATAGCAAAAAACATGCCAAATACAATAGTTAAAAATTGAAATGCCATAAATCAAAATGTAGCTATTAAAAGCAGCAAATAAACAAAACACAGACAGACAGTGAAGCACAATTCTGCAAGACCCAATCCCTTTGAGCACTCAGTCTTCAAAGACCTGCTGAAACAAAGAAGTCCTAATCTGTTTGTTGAAATATAACAAGCAGGGTCCAGTCTAACTTCTCTTGGAAGTAGGGGAGTTGGGAGCAGCCAATGAGAAGGCTTTCTCCCATGTTTTCACTTGATGCACCTGTAAGGCTGGTGGGACAGAAAAGAGGCATCCTCAAAACACAGGTAGGCTTATATGGAAGAATATTAATATGGGCCATGTAGGACCTTAGTGATCGTAACCAGCACTTTGAATTGTGACCAGAAATGAATGGGCAACCAGTGAAGCTGCTGCAACAAGGGGTTGTATATTCTGTAGCCAGTTCCACTTAACAATCTGGCTGCAGCTTTCTGGATCAGCTGAAATTTCTGAACATTCTTCAAAGGCAGCCCCATGTAGAGCTTCTTACAGTAATCCAACTGGGATGTAACTATTGAGGGCTATGATTACCTTTTCTGTGAAATCTTTAATGTGAGGCAGGCAGTATGGAGCAGTGATGAGACTGTTGGACTGAAATGTCAAAACAACAACAACAACACAGATTCTGGTATACAACTCTGTCATGAAACTTACTGGGTGATGCTGGTTTGTTCAAACTCACACTCCTTTATCCTTTGTCTTCCTCCCTTCCTCCTTTCTCTCTGTGTGGCCCATCCTACAGATACGTCAGGAACGAGATGAGCCACACATGCCAATTTTAACATATTTCAGGAAAAGTATAATATAAATGAAAGAAAATAGTAAACAAAACCAACTTTTTAGTCATATTCATCCATTACTGAGCTGATGCCATGTCTGATTCAACTGTATGCAATATTTTCACCTGTTTAATTTCTCTTGTTTCTTCCGTAGTTCTTTCTTGTCTCCTGGGTGTTGAACTACAAATTGTAACCTCCTTGGGGCAATGATCTTATTTTTGTTTTAGAAAGTACTGTACATACTGTATTACTATTGCTACTTTTACTAAACTACTACATTGCTACTAGTACTACCACTTTTACAGGTGGTGAAAATGGCAGAATATAGTAGTTATATATTTACACTGTCAAAAACATTATTGAGCTGTTGTTATATAGGATTTCCTGGGATGGATTTCACGCTTTATGCATTTATATGAGGGATAATAAAGAATTTTCATAAGGCTCAAAATATGTATGCAGTGGGCAGGAAACCAATAGTTTATGAGAACTATAATTTTCAGCGGAAAGGCTTTAAAGTTTTTTGAAAGCTCTATTGCTCTTCTAAGTGTGGTGTTATGTTCTTGTTTTCAGCGGGACTGTTTGGACTGTAATAATGACAAATTGCATCATTCTATGTTCTTTGTAAATCCATTTCTGCCAACATGCTCAGGATAGGTAAGCCAAAGTTTGGACTCTTTAAAAATTAATTCATAGCCCATCATTTGTTATAATTTTAAACAATTTTAAAATTCATTCATGGTTTGAGCAATGTTAAATATTTCATTTGATTTTCATTTGAGGGTGTTCTCTTTTTTTGTCCATTTTGGTGATTTCAAATTTTTAAAAATAAAAATAATGTGCTACTAATGTATTACTACAACTAGTGGAGTCTGTCTATCTATCTATCTATCTATCTATCTATCTATCTATCTATCTATCATGTTCTCTCTCTCTCTATATATATATATATATGTATATGTGTGTGTGTATGTGTGTGTAAAGAGAGACTGAGTTAGTGAGTGAGAGAGAGAGAGAAAATTTGTATTAAAACTGAATCCAGACAAGACAGTGGTGCTTACTATTGTGGGTCCTAATCTCATGTTGGAAGTGTGTCAACCAGTTCTGGATGGGGTCACACTCTCCCCGAAAGATGGTGTTCACAGCTTGGGAGGACTTGTGGATCCCCCTCTCCAAATGTCAGCTCAGATAGATGCAACAGTCAGGAGTGCTTATTATCAGCACTGGCTGATACACCAATTGTGCCCCTTCCTAGAAGTGGATGACCTAAAGATGGTAGTGCGCACTCTGGTCACTTCAAGGTTGGACTTCTGCAATGGGCTCCCTTTGTACCAAGCTCGGAAACTTCAACTGGTCCAAAATATGGCAGCCAGATTAGTTACAGGTTCATCGAGAAATGAGCATATCACACTGATATTAAAATCACTCAATTGGCTGCCAATTAGTTTCTGTGCAAAGCACAAAGTGTTGATTACTACATTTAAACTTCTACATGGTTTGGGTCCAAGTTACCTGCAGGATCACCTCCTCCCAAATAATCTGCCCTGTATACTCAGGTTCTCTGGGAGTCATTTACTTAAACCAGCCAGGACTAGACTGGCAATGGTCACCCAGAGGATGTTTTCATCACTTACTCTTAAGACTGTGGAATAGCCAGCTGGAAGGGACTAGATAGCAAATCTTGCTATTGTCCTGTGCCAGTAGCCAGCCTAGGCTTACAGCTGTCTAATTAGAGCCTGTTAGCAGCAGCTGGTGAGCAACTTCTTAAATTTCTGATAAAATTAGTGAATTTTGGAAATTTCACAGAAAAAAAATTCTTGCAGTTGTCTAGTTCAGTGAAAAGTTGGTAGAAAAAGGGTCATATATTTAGTAAATCATTAATAAACTAAAAAGTATCATTCATCTGTATTTATATTGGAAGGTAAATATTAACTCTTAAGTTTATATTATATTTTCATTTAAAGGTAAGTTAAATGCCAGCACTAAAAGCCTTATCGGAATGATAATAATCAGTTGTTTATGAATAATTACCAAAAGATTTGGACTCAGATTCAAAAGAAATTGGATATGTGGAAAAAGTTGGATCTTTCCGTGATGGAAAGGATTTCAGCGATAAAAATGAGTGTACTTCCCAAAATACTCTTTTTGTTTTTGATGATCCCGGTTACAGTTCCTAGGAAGTGGCTTCAAAGGTGTAAAAAGATTTGTCTAAATTCATATGGAAAGGGAAGAAACTGCGAATGAAATAAAAATGGATGACAGACACAAGACAATGAGGAGGCTTTGCAATACTGGATTTAGGCCTATACTACAAAGCTGCATGCATAGCCTGGATGAAACTCTGGATCCTGTTACTGGCATTAGAGGGACATGACCTCTATTTTGGCTGGAATGTGTACCTGTGGTATACAAAATGAAAGTCCAAAAGACTTTTAAAAACCATGTAATACTCAAGGCACTCCTCACTGTTTGGGAGAAGTATAAGGTTTTTTTCTGTCCCAAAAAGCCATCGTAGATTTCACCACTGGAGGTGCTCTCTATTAAGGGATTGAGAAGAGAGGCTGACTGGCTGACTTACAAAGATTTGTTAAAACAAAATGGAGAAGTTGTTTTACTGAAAGATCAACCACAGTTAAAAGAGGAACGATTTGAAATACAATGGTTTCCCTACAGGCAAATAAGAGAAAGATTTAAGAAGGACTTACAAATTGAAGGGGTGGAATTAAGACAAACTGAATTGGAAGATCTTATGTCAAAAGGAGAAAAACAGCTACTTTTGAGGTTGTATAAAAGGTTGTTAACCTATAACTTAGAGGGAGAGTTAGTTAAAGACTGTATGATAAATTGGGCCAGAGATCTAACCAAATCGTCCTTCTGAAAGAGTGGGAAACAATTTGGAAAAATAATATGATATACTCTAGATCATATGCCCTTCAAGAAAATGTGTTGAAGATGGTGTATCGATGGCATTTGACACCCAACAGACTAGTTATAATGAGTAAGAATATGAACAATTATTGTTGAAAATGTGAAGACTAAGTGGGTTTCTTTTATCCCATGTGGTGGGGATGTGATAAAGCACATACGAGCCAGTATGCAAAAACTTTTGAAAACAAAAATTGAATTAATTCCTGAAATTTTTTATTGGGAATTTTTGGTGCAGATAACAATATGGATTTCTGTACCAAAAGATTAATTTGGCATTTGATTGTGGCAGCCAGACTTGTCGATGCTAAATACTGGAAATTGACTTACATCCCCATGGTTGATGAATGGTTAGAAAAAGTTACTGATATTGCACAGATGAACAAAATGATTGATAAATTGGAGAACAAGATGGATAGTAAGTTCTGTAAGGCCTGGGAGTTGTTTACAGTATTTCTTCAAATTAAAAAATTCCAACCAATGGTCTTCAGCGTTGAGTATCTGGAGTGAGCAGAAGATTTCTTTTTGGACATAGTTTAATTAAAGTCTTATCTCTAGTTTTATGAGGGAATATGCTACATTTCAAAATACAGTAGATCCTCAAAGAATAAGTAGGAATGATGTAATGTATTGTTAATACTTGTAATTATAAATTATTGATGGTAATCTCCAGGTAATATTGTGGAGGGAAGGGAAGAAGTTTTGATGTGATTGGTTTTTCTTTGACAGGACAGGCATGGGAAGGAATACCATTAATATTATATCTGAGACAGTAAGAATTTATTGTGAATAATGGTATTGTTATTATATAACTATTATATAATCAGAGGTTGATATAGATTTGTAATATTCAGAATATTCGTTTCTCCCTTTCTTATATGGGGAAGTATATTTCATGATATTCTAAGAATATAATAAGTCTGTTTCTCACTCAAGGGGGAAGTTCTTTATGTTTTTGTCTATAACCATGTAATTAGTATGTAGTAATTGCACTATTTGTATACATTGTATATATTGTAGTAGTATATTCGTAAGTGGTTATGTGTAGATTGTATGTTGGAATGTTGGTACGCAGCCTAATAATTTTTTTTTTTTTAACAAAAAGCCTTATCGGAATGAAGCTGAAAAGTTCTATACATGATCATTACTGATTTTTATTTTATCACTAATTCTTATGTGGATCCCAGCAAATGTTCTAGGGTAAACAGATTCAAAATTCAATTTCTAGGGTTTTTGGTTCTGGTGAAGAACACAAGAAGACCACCTAACTGTAAAGACAGCCACTGTCCTTGCAAACTGCTTTTAACACTTTTTGCTTTAAAACCTTTTACCCTTGGAAGTAACTAAACTTCAATAAAATAACTGAGAACTTAAATTTGGAATCAAAGAAGTTTGGATACAATATACATACAAATTAATGGGGAAAGTTAATGAAAAATAATATAAATATGTACTATGTTATGATCTCAAAGAAAACTATTATAAGATGACTTACTGTCGATATCTTATACTGGAGAGAATAAGAAAGATGTACAAAGAAATGAAGGCCAAATGGTGGAAATGTCAGGATTACGTTGGCACCGTGTATCATATGTGGTGGACATGCAATAAAGCTAAACAGTTCTGGATGAAGATACAAAAATTTCATGCAAAAGCTTTTAAAATTTCAGTTACCAAAAGAGCCTCATTCTGCTAGGAATCTGGGAAGAAGAAACAACAGTAGCAATAGCAATAGCATGTGTATTTCTATACTGCTTATCAGCTAAGTGCTCTCTAAGAGATTTACAATGTGTTTTAGCTAATTGCTCCCAACAAGCTGGGTACTCATTTTACTGACCTGCAGAAGGATGAAAGGCTGAGTCAACCTGGAGTCCAGCAGGATTGAACTTACAACCTCGTGGCTGCTGTACCGACTTTTAACCACTGCACCACCAGGGCTCCTTAGAGATGCAGCATAAACTGGTATAACATATGTTGTTAGCAGTAAGACTAATGCATGCAGAGTATTAGAAAAAATCGAGATGAATGAATCACAAACAGTGGAGGAATGTGTAAGCAGACTGATGGGAATTGTCAAAATGGGTAGAGATACAGACTGAAGGGCAGAATACAAAATGAATTTGTCTCTAAAAGGAAATGGTTGGTTGATTTCTTAAAGAATGAAGGTAATCTGATGACAATAGGTTTTGGTAATTAAAATTAATATTAAATGAGAAGTGTAAAAGTAGATTTAGAAGATGTATTCTGTTTGTTGTTTTAAAATGTTGTTTTTATATAGACAATTATGAATTATCTTTAGTATAAAGTAATCTAGAATAAGTTAACAAGTAATTATGAATCTAAACATTTAAGCAAATCATTTAAATGATAAGTAATAAACAATAATTAGGGGATAAAATGTATGACTTAATAGGTGTAAATGTTTAAATAATACAAACTGTTTGCAATAAGGGCAGGAACCAATTTTAGTTATGTTTTGTTAGTATTTGTTTTAATTATGTGTAGATGTCTATTAATGTTTGTATGGATGTTCTTTTTTGTTATTTTCTTGTTTTGTATGTTTGGATTATGCTTTTTTAAAATTTAATAATTTAAAAAAATAAAAAAATAAAAAAGAGAGAACTTAATACTGGAATCAAGTTAATGTTGAAATTCCAACTTAGATCAGTTTAAAATAAATTTAATTAAATTGCCTTTTTTATAGAAAATAACCAACTTAATGGATTTTAATTAGATAATTTCTACCTTTGGCTATTCCCAGTATGGAGAGAATGTTGTTCCTGATCGTATCAAGAGCTGCCTGCTGAGTACTGAAAATGTTTTTTCTTCAGAAACAGTATTCCTTTTCCCTCCCTTCCAAAAATCAAAAGAAACATTGCCCATTGACATCATTGTGTGAAAAACATGAGTCTGTAAACAGCCCCCTTAGAGCCTTTGCTTGTTGTCAGTTTCATATGTTTTGATTAAAAGTTAATAAAATTTTCAGAGAAAGTATGACCATACAATGCCCCCAAATGACACATAGATACGTTAAAGAACATCCCTTCCAGTAAACCCAGCTTTTTTTCACTTCAATTCCCACTGCTTGTTGTCTCCATAAAATCATAATAGGGTTAAAAAGAATAAAACCAAAACAGAGGCATTAATACAACTTGTAGCTGATACAAGTAAAGGAAAATCAGGCACTCCAAGTCACCAAGTAGCTTTTGTGAAGTACCCCTTATGTTACACAAAATTCTGTCCTTGTTGGGCAAATTATCTCATGTAGAGTCCAACAATCCAGATGTATCTGAGATAGTCACTACACAGAGCATCCCTTTTTGGAATGTTAAATAAATACTGCTATTTTTGCCAGTGTTGACAACTTATTACAACAGTAGGTAGGACAGTTCACTTCAGATATTTTAGACAACAGTATTTTCAGACCCTGACTATTGGTCCCATGTTGCCTGTTGTCATCAACACTATTTTATGGTTCTTTTTTAACTTTTTGCATATGCACTCCATCTTTCCTTCAGTGAGAACAGAGGGGCATAGATGGTTCCTCTTCTTCACTTTGTTCTCACAGCAGCAGACAACTGAGTGAGAGCAATTGGCCCATGATCATCCAGTACACTTCACAGTTGAGTAAGGACTTTGGCCCTTTTCTCATGGGGTACAGAAATCGTGCCGCTACGATCCAGGTGGGTTTTCCCTTAATCCCCACTAACATGGACTGAAATTTTAGGAGCGTTCTCACGGCTCCATAGAGAAAAGGCTTAGGCAGCATCATTGCATTCACACACTATTACCATGGCCACTCCCATAGGTGTCCTTTCCCCGTCCTGTCTGGCAGTGATTGGCTGTGCTCAATTTTTAAAAGAAACGCTCTGAGCGTCATCACGGATGTCAATACGCATGTGTGTCCCCTTACATCCTCCAACGAACCCCCCACCCCACCCTGTCCCGCACCCTTCTTTGGAGCTGCCGTGGAGACATTTTCCCCCCTCTGTCTTTCTGCTTGCTTTCTGCTGTTTTGTGTGTGGAGCACAAGCTGCTGACGAACATTGCTGGGGTGCTAGCCCTGCTAATGACGGTCCTTTCAGCCTTGATAGCAGCACTGGAAAGCACTGGGGGCGGTCTTGTCGCTTCTGCTGGCCACGCCTAAATCCCTCCCTCTCTTGATCCCCTGCATGAATCAGTACGCACCGTCGCTTTTTCACAAAACAACGAGCACGGATTGGAGGAAAAAAACCACATTTCTTCTGGTTTTTAAAAAGTGCGCGCGAATGCTGGATGGTGGCTCCCCCACGCGGATTGAGGTGAGAATCAAAAAAATTAAATGCGACCCGGTTCTCTGTAAGGTGAAAAAAGCCCCCGTTCGAGGTCAACCTGGGAAGATTTAATTACCCTGTGAGAAAAGGGCCTTTGATTTGGCTCTCCTAAGTTTTAGTTTCAAGCCCTTTCCACATTACAGTGCTTTATTCCACTTTCAACATCCTATGGAATCCTGGGGTTTGCAGTTTAGGGAGGGGCCTTTAGAGTTCTTAGTCGGAGAGCTCTTTGGTCTCAGTAAACTACATACCCCAGAATTCCATAGGATGTTGAAAGTCGAAATAATAGCATTATAAGAGTGTAATGCAGAAAGCCCTTAACTCTCTAAACATAGGATTACCCTGACTCTTGCAAGTGAATGCATTCATACAGCTTCTAAGGCTGAGATCTGTTAGGACAACTGGCAGAATAGAAATCTATGTCAGTAGATCTACACAGGTGTTTGGAGGGGAAGACAGCAGCTTTTCCTTCTCCAGATATACATAGGCAGGCA
The DNA here is from genome assembly GCA_948474755.1 of Ctenosaura bakeri. Classification (NCBI taxonomy): domain Eukaryota; kingdom Metazoa; phylum Chordata; class Lepidosauria; order Squamata; family Iguanidae; genus Ctenosaura; species Ctenosaura bakeri. The sequence continues at coordinate 78,385 of CAOLHI010004050.1, forward strand.
AAGGCTTCTGACCATGGTTCCATGCTCTTGGCTACTAATTGCCCCCAGGGATCCACCTGGGAACCAATTGACTCACACTCCTGAAGGAGGAGAAGTAATTGGTGGCCTCATCCCCAAAGGTGGAAGCTACTTCTTTGCTTCTGCACGCGCAAAGCACATCAGAATAGCTAATCAATGGCTGGGGTAGAAGTTATGTTTGGGAGCCTCTAGTTGCTCTTGTGCACCTAATATATGTTACCATGTCACCTAGTTAGTTGAGTTTAATATTCTTGGTGTGTCACCTGATGCCTATTTAGACCATGATCTGGCTTTCATTCTTTTTTAAAAAGTCCCTAATCCTTGCAGAAGTGGAATTATGGGCTGAAAGGTTCAGTGATTCTTCTGCTCAACTGTTTACGAGAAAGACAATTGCCCATCTTTCTGTGTATATTTACAATGAGTAAAGCCTCACACCTGTACTGACATTGGTGATCCATCTTCTCCCACTTCATTTTTACTGTTCCCTAGCTTTTGCAGTAATGTCCAATGGAAGTATAGTTTTCAGAGCTCCTCACAGAGATTGCACAGTAGAGGCAATGAAGCCACTGGACTCAAGGAAGAGGCATGCAACAAAGCAGAGTAAAAGCTACAATATAATCATTCATATTTAAGATTCCATGGAATTTACTGATGTTTATGATTTGCCTGGTGCACCTATATTATGTATATTTATTAGATGGCCAGGAAAAAAAAAAAGTTCCATTTTACTCAGAGCAGATAGAAGTCTCCTCCTACTTGATGAAAGAGGAAAATAGCCATCTTGATTACCGCAAGCTTCTCTGCACCTCATCTTGCCTCTCCATCCCACTAATGTGTCAGTTACCACCTCACCACACATTACTTTATCTGTTTTCCCTCCTGCTCCTTGTCTTGTAGCAGCGACAGCATCACTTCTTTCAGCTGCCTGAAGTGGGGTGGGAAGGGGAGAGGATTATAGATACAGCTGGAAGAGAGGGGAAGCATGGCACCACAACAAGGAAGCAATCTGTAAGAGGTGGAGCCAGTAAATGCAAGAGAAGGGAGATATGGCCACACAATATGAGAGGAAAGGCAGGAGAAGGAGGGAAGGCTGTGTGATGCGATGTGGCAAAATGCAAGAAGTAGCAAAAGGAATCATGGCAATGGACAAAGGTGAGGCAAGGGAGGGGAGAGGAGACAGGGCAGTGAGAAGTCCAGTGCATGGAGCAAGGAGAAAAAAAGGTAGGCGTAAGGTGATGAAAGGGCTCTTCATATTTCTCCTTACATTCCACTGTATTTTCCTTTATGAACTAGAAGGCAGTCACTGTCAAGGGCATCTTATAATATTATTGTGGATCTGTACCTTTGGATCAATACTTTTAAACATTACTCTGTACTATTGCTCTTCAAATAATAGTTATTATTTTTCTTTAAAAAAGGCATCAAGGCTGAAACACAGATGCAGAAAAACGCTGCCATTAATGTGAGGAATTGTTCATAATTAGAATGTGAACTAATAATATGCATAATTAAAATAATTTGCAAATTTGATACTCAGATTTTAGGGGCTGGAAATCACAACCCTAAAATAAGGACAAGGGCATTTTGCAAGGAGATAAAGATACCTTCTCCCTAACATCTTTAAAAATTATTTACACAGGCCTATCATAAGCCACTGATAGCATTCTGGCTGAAAGCATAACGTAATGCTAAGGTATATTTTAAGCTGCTGAAAAGATATTTCAGTGAAGATTTGCTCTACCAAAGATTTGTGGTAGAGCACAGGCTTTGCACACAGGCTCAGTTTCTGACATTTCTGTCTGAGGGTTTTGAGCTTAACTAGAAGATACTGGCTGGTTTGGCACAGGGCAGGCAGAAGACATTCCCATATTCAGAACAGCTCTCCCCATGTGTATAATAGGCATGAAAAGAATATTGAAAAAGTGGGAAAAAACATATTTTTCAAGTGTTCTCTTTTGTCCTGCATAGGCATTACTGGACTCCAACTCCAACAATACTCAGACCTCTTGGCCAATGGTCAGGGAAAGCCACTTCAACAATTTCTGGAGAGCTACCACAACAAAATCCCAGTTTTACAAGTAAAAAGATTTATTATAGCACAAGCATTCATGGATTATAGCCTACTGCAGAAGCCAGAAGCAAAGTCCAGAGCAGAGGTGGGCTAAGTGTAGCTCGTGGGCCAAATGTGGCTCAGCAAGACCCCAGTATGCTTCCCAGCCCCTCGTCTATCTTTTCCCCCGGCAGAAACAATCACCAATTGTATCTGTAAACCCTCCAGGTGGAACAGTTAGCACTGAACAGCTATTTCACCCTAATTCTGGGTCTATCATAGGCCTGAAATAGCCTTTTTTAAAAAATAAAATAAAATAATATAAAAGAAGGGGAATTTTTTTTTCAAAAAAAAAAAAAGATGAAGAAATGAATTTCCATCCATTTTTTAAAAGGCTTTTTTCAGGCCTGAACAGTCTTGGGTGGAATAGATTTTTTAATGTTCCAGCACCCTATCCAAAAGCTGGAGGGTGGGGTGCAGAGGGTGCACTGGTTGTTCGTATGCTGCTTTGCTGGTGTGTGATGTAGGGTTTTGAAAACTGGGCAGATGTACCCTGTTAATCTCTGGAAGGGGAGTGAAAATGTCATGAGGAGCCGCTAAAGTTGTCCAGCTCAGCCTATAGGTTCAAGTACATATAATGCACATAACTGGGCATGGGATGTAGATAGTGTGGTCTGTATGTACTTAAATGCAGAAGAGATTCACAGTGTCAATTAAGTCTGCTGTAGATTATTTTCATATGGTATTGATTTGTTGCTGAATTGCAGTGCCTTTTACCAATTTTTAAAAATTTCTTCTTAGCTTTCATGCACTGAGGGGCAATGACCAATCTTCCGACAGTTTCCTGCCTCTGTCAGAAAAGTTATACCCCCATTCTGTCTCCCAAGCTGCTTCACAGTTGGATGATCTGTTGAGCATTCTTCTGTTCTTCACCATAGGTGACTGGATCTGTCCATTCTTTTTTCTGATCGATAGTGCTTAGAGGCCTTGACTCTACCAACAGAGGCTTTAAAAATACACCACCTCAGTAGTAACTTTTTAGTAGTAGTATTATTTGACAGGTTTGAAAGGAGAAAGTCTTCAGTTCATATAGGTGATGAAAAGAAAAGTCTTTGGAAATATACGGATGAAAATCATTCCATTGCTTTGACCGCAGGCTGAGCTGAAAGTAAAAACAATCAGGAGTGAATACAATTGTTGACATCTGTGGATAAAAACAACTCCTGCTGATGGTCATGGAAACATGGCATTTAATTTTGCTTTTTATAGCTCTTAAATAGTGGTGGGAAAATGCAGTCACTGAGAAGGAGGAGAGTTTTGCTATAAAAAAAAAAAAGCCAGAATCGTATAGTAGTAGTGCTGGATTAGGATTCTGAGAGAATAAGATTCTGCTTCTGAATTCCTTTTCAATCATGGAAAGTCATTGGGTGACCTTGGACATATCACAATCTCTCAGCCTCAAAGGAAAGCAACAGCGACCACTATTTGAACAAATCTTGCTAAGAAACTGTATAATAAGGTTGCCACAAGTCTGCATAAGCTTGATGGCAACAACAAAACAACATTAATCCATTCCCAGTTTTGATCAATGCAATAAATCATAAACATCAATAGCAATGATGTCATGTTTTCTTATACGCTCAAAGTGTAGCAGCCTAAACTGATGCTGTCATACTTTGGACATATCAAGAGATGACATGACTAACTGGAAAAGACAATAATGCTTGGTAAGGTGGAAGGCAGTAGCAAACGAGAAACAGAGCGATACAAGTGGATTGAGGCAATCAAGGAAGCCATGATCCTGAGTTAGTAAGGCCTGAGGAACAGGGCTCTGGAAGGTCTCTTGTTCAAAATGTTTCTGAAATTAGAAGTCAAACTGATGACAAATAACAAAATAAAAAATAATTACATAGAATTTCATATACTTTGCATTAGGATGCAAAGTTATGTGTGCCTGAAATGAATCTCTGTTCAATGCTTTTCAGATGTCAAAAGGGCAAAAATGGGATCTGGTGTGATGTGACAATACTTACTGTTTACCGTGCTGTGACAACAAAACAGCAGCCTCTGACCCAGCATTGTGGAACACTCAGACCTCTTCTGCACTGATGACAGAAAAGCAAATACTTGCAGAACTGAGAGGTTCATCTGAAAATCTATCAAATGTATGTTCATGACCTATGCATTTTTTTTTAAGTTTAGCTATTAAAATTAAGTAGGATAATTATTTTTTAATGCAGAGAACATACCCATGTTCAATACACAGGACTGAAGAGGATGTTTGGAATGTTCTTGATTATTTCGATTAAGAGCTCCCTCCAGCAACAGGTGTTTTTTTTCTTCAAAGAAAAGGTGTGGGGGAGAGGAACCAGTGAACTTCTTACTTACCCAAGAGAATCCTTGACTACCAATTCTCAGTCACCTACAGGTGTCTGATGGAAATATTGATTAAGGTTTCTTTTGTGGTCTTCTGCCAGTTTGACAAGAGGGCTCTCTGCCATTTTTAAAAGCAGAGCAGAAAGAATTTATTGTATGAGGCAGGAGGTTCTGGCGGAGAAAAGATTTGGATCATAAATATTAAAACAGAACCTTGGTTTGTGTTTATTCAAAGGTATAGTTTTGTTAGTTTGTTGCACCAAAAAAATGTGTACCCACCACTACTCCCCAAACCCTGTGGCAGCTGAAAGGCCATCACATGTGTTATAGCACAAACTTTCATGGATGACAACCTGTTTTAAGTGGTGCAGGAACTAGTAACCAGGCTTTTAGCTATATTTACGGGGGAGGGATCACAGGCAATAAAGTCAGAAAGAAATTAAATGTAACATTCAGTATTTTCTTCATGTTATTTCCCTTTGACCACAAGGTGTCCAATCCTATCCCATTGTATTTATATCTGAAATTCTGGATGACATTTCATTAATTTTAAACCATATCTACAAAGGCTCATGCTGTGAGAAACTTGCTGGTTTTAAGGTGCCACAGGAACCTTGTTGTTATTGTTGCTGCTGTTCTTATGGTGTGCCTTCAAGTTGTTTTCATCTTATGGTAACCCTAAGGTAAAGCTATCACAGGGTTTTCCGAGGCTGAGAGCATGTAACACACCCAAGGCCCAGGCCTACCCGGTGATAGCACTAGATATCTCTTTTGATATCAAAACCATTCGGTCTTCCTCTGCCACCCCGCTCCACATGTTTGCGAGGCCTCCAGACAAGCACGTACACAGACGTGGCCGGTAATTGTTGGACATTCCATTCTCTACCTAAGCAGGCAGAACAGAGCCACTCCGTTGCTTCAGGGACCTCTCCTGCAAACACCCTTTTGCTTAAGTGCAATACTAATAAAGGTGCCTGGCTCTGAGCCAATAGTCTTACAAAGCCAAGCTAAGCACCTTGCATTTGCATACTGGCTATACTATTGTTGATTCAGCGCTAAACCGATCATGTTAAACTTGACCTTTTCCAAAGCTTTGTCCCACTCCAAACTTGCATTGTTCTCACTGAGTATGGCATGGCCTGCAGTCACAATTCACCCTTTATAAACCCCCCGATTCCGAGACCACCTCGGATCGCTCCAGACTTCCATCTCGCCTTGATGCTGCTTTGTCTGGTGAGCTCCCCTCAGCGGACAACGCTGAGCTTTCTTCCCTACCATCTTCAAGCTTCTTCAGGACTACAAGAAAGGTGTCGTATCACTCATTTCCCCTGAAAATCCTTATTTCTAATTCTTCCATTAGCTGTGTGATTGTGGTGTCTTTACTGTATGTTTGTCTTTTAATAAAAACATCATTTTTGCTATTTTAAAACCTGTCTGACTGCATACCTGACCTGACCCCATAGACATTGGGTTGCAAGATCCCTGCTAAGTTACCCTGCCTCTCGCTAGCTTTAGTGAGTGCTCCAGCTAATTTCCCCAACTTTGTGTTTGTGTTTTGGTTATTTGGGCACCCCTCCCGTTACCCCCAGAGAACAGGGTAACACCACCCACTAGGATTTCATGGCTGTGTTCAAACCACTACAGCATGCTGGCTCTCCCACAAACCAATCTTCATTACTTTATATTAATATCTAGTAGAAATTGCCTCTCCAGTTTTGCAGATCCCTTCACAGTCAAGACAGGTGGAGAAATATTTTTTGGCAAGTTTCAGAGTGGTTGGTTTACCAGGGCTCCTGTATCTTCAGCAATTGTGAAGAAGAGGAAATGTCAGCAGGTGGTGCTTGTCATTTCCCTCTTCTGCCAAATCATCAAAGGGACAGAACCATTGTCCAGTTTTTCTCATGGGAACCCTAGAATGAGCAAGGTGTGCAAATTTCCAAAAATGTTAACAAGTGTTTTTGTGCTAAAGAAAAGCAAAAACTACCTCCCTGTTACTAATTTTTTTTAAAAATGTTCACACTTCTTCTGAAATTGGGCAGTGTGCATTTTTTCACCTTGCCTCTGAATCTGTAGGAAGAAAATAAGCCAGCTTGTTTTTTCAGAGCCAGTTTAAAGCTCTAACAGGTTGAAGTGCTCATTGTGGAACAAGCTGAATGAGAGATTTTTCTTTTGCCACCAACCTGGTATTCCTTCAGGTGTATTCGATTATAACCCCGATTATATGAAAGGGATCTAGGAGTCTTCATAGACCACAAGCTGAACATGAGTCAGCAGTGTGATGCAGCAGCCAAGAAAGCCAATGCAATTCTCGGCTGCATCAATAGGAGTATGGTGTCTAGATCGAGGGAGGTACTGGTACCACTCTGCTCTGCTTTGCTTAGACCTCATCTTGAATACTGTGTCCAGTTCTGGGCACCCCAATTCAAGAAGGATATGGACAAGCTGGAGCAAGTCCAGAGGAGGGCGACCAAAATGGTGAGAGGCCTGGAAACCATGCCCTATGGGGATAGACTTAGAGAGCTGGGGATGTTTAGTCTGCAGAAGAGAAGGTTAAGAGGGGACATGATAGCCATGTCTAAATATTTGAAGGGATGCCATGTAGAGGAGGGAGAGGTCATGTTTTCTGCTGCTTCAGAGACCAGGACAAGGAGCCATGGATTCAAGCTGCAGGAAAGGAGATTCCACCTGAACCTCAGGAAGAACTTCCTGACAGTCAGGGTTGTCCGGCAGTGGAATATGCTGCCTCGGAGTGTAGTGGAGTCTCCTTCCTTGGAGGTTTTTAAGCAGAGGCTTGATGGCGATCTGTTGGGAGTGCTTTGAGGGTGTTCCTGCATGGCAGGGGGTTGGACTGGATGGCCCCTGTGGTCTCTTCCAACTCTACATTTCTATGATTCTATGATTCAACACCCAGTCAGGCTATGCTGGCTGGGAATCATTGGGATTGTCACCCAATGCATCTGGCATGTGCTTGGTGATGAAAGCTGCCCCAGCTCCTCCCACCCAACTGGAGCTCTAAATTTTTTCTTTTTAAATGATCATTATAATACAAGACCAAACTTTAATGTTTTCATTATAATAAAAAGTAGTGCAAATAGTACAAAATTCTTTACCTTAATAAAGAAATAAAAAGCTACATCGAAAAGAAATAAGAGATTATGATACGTCCTATTGCATTGAAGCCAATTCTTATTAATCTAGACAAAATAGATAAAATTACAATTTAGAATGAAAAGAAAGCGTTTCCTTTGTGCATATTTTTAAATTATTAACTGAACTCTCTCTGCCTAGAAAGGAATTATTTTCTTTCATTCATTATTCCTATATTTCTTCTATGCTTAGTAAAGATATTTTCCCTCGTCTTTTTTTCAGGAAATTTCTCAAATGTTCCCAATCTTTCTTCAGACTGTTTAATGTTTTATCTGTTCTTTCACTTAACAGTATTGACAGTTTGTCCATCTCCTGTAAGTCATATAATTTTAAAAATCACTCTTCTTCTGTTGATAGTGTATTAACTTTCCAATTTTGGGCATAGATAGTCCTTGCTGGTAATCATATAGGGCATCAATTTGCTATGTTGCTTGACAATTTGAGTATTGATGACATGTAGCATATTTTATATATACAATTCTGGTTTCATTGGAAACTTTATCTTTAAAATGTTGGTTATTACCATGTGGATCTTTCTCCAGTACTTTTTCGCTTTACTACAGTGCCACCATATACAATAAAAAGAACTATTACTATGAAAATAAAAGGGCAAAGTAAACATCCCATTATGGAGTCAAGAATGCTAGGCATGGTTCCAAAAGACCTTTGGAATTTGTTTATAGAAAGCATTTTCTCCCAGGTCTTCCAGAAAGGATTCCAGTCCATTTAAGATTTACAGTCTTAACGATAACAGCAGCAACGATAGAACTGACACACACACAAAAAGGGCTGAGTTGGGAAAAGGAAAATGAGAAGACCTGGGTAGCAATTGTCAATTACAGCCCAGCCAGGTGTAAATGTTAAGGTTATAAGTTAATGTCATAGTGAGGTAATATCTTCAGCCTCCATGTCTTCTCTAGAGATTCTTGAGATGGGCTTAGAGGAAAAAGACAAAACAAAAGCAAGCCTATGTCCTACCACATTCCAGAGTGCGTTCTTCATATCATCTTCTCCCAGCCCACTGCCCTCCAGATGTGGTGCTATTAGTGTTAACTTTATTTATATCCTACCTTTTTATTTACATCCTGGTTGAGAGTCAAGGCAACTTGGACTAGATTGCAACTCCCATGATTTATAGTCAACACGGGCACATCTGGAGGATACCAGAAAACTATCTTATAAGCTGGAAAAAGGGGGTGAGGAGAAAAGGAAAGGAAAAAAAAAAAGCTCTCTGTTCAGCACCTGACATCATCAGTTATGATATTCTTGAATAGCAGATGCTGAGAAAGACTTCTGCCGTGACCCCAGAGAGTCTCTGCTAATCAGAGCAGACAACATTGGGCAAGCAGGGCCAAGGCTCTGACCCTGTCTAAGATAGTTTCCTTTGGCCATGCAATAGAAGTCTCCCCTTCTTCACAAACGCACCCACGCATTTGTTTTGTGTTAATCATATGTTCTGGTCCATTGACTTCTTATTAAGTAATTGCTTAAAGGACTTCTATAATGTGGACTATTTCAGAGAGCAAATACTCAATATTCTGACCTGTTTATCTATAATGGACGTTCAGCTAGTTAATTGTACTTGTTTCAGGGCATAAGCTAGCCAGTGTCTGATGAAGCTTAAGAGGAAACTTTCCCTAGAGGCTGGTTATTTTAACGCTTCCTACTAACATTCAACTCTTATGCCTTTTGCCCAAACATCTGCTTCTGGCTGCTGTCAGATACAGAATACAAGGCAAGGCTACAGGGCTGATTTGGTTTGGCAATTTGTTATGTCTTGGATTCATTTCCCAACAGACCACCAAGCTACCGTCAGTTTCTTTTTTAACAGAACAATAACACAGCTGGGAAGCAATGTCTTCTTTTTGTAGGGTACTGCAAATGGCTGCCTTTTTGAGCTTAGAAAAGTAACATTTTTGGGCAGGGGGATTCTTGGTATTGTGTCCTATATATAAATCATTTCCAGACTATGATTTGACCTTAGTTGAAGATCAAGGTTAGGATTTCTTCCTGTTCACATTTCTTTCTGTTTTGCATGATGAACACATAAACATAGAACAGTGGAAATGGAAGGTACCTTGGAGATCATCTAGTCCAACCCACTGCTCAATGCAAGAAGTAATCACAATATCCTAACCCTAACCAATAGATAGAGGCCATTTTCACACCACACTGTTATAGTGCTATTATTCCATATCTCATGGAATCCTGGGATTTGCAGTTTAGGGAGGGGGCTTTAGAATTCTTAGCCAGAGAGCTCTTTGGTCTCAGTAAACTACAAACCCCAGAATTCCACAGGATGTTGAAAGTGGAATAATAGTGCTATAACAGTGTAGTGTGGAAATGGGCAGGGTTTGTGAAGCTAGAGTTCACTGGATCAAAGGATCAATAATTGTTGGCTGTAGGATGATGTCATTTGCTGTTCCTCTTCCCTCTGGTCTTAGCTGCAATCCTCAAGACATATTAGGGAAAGTGGATTTCCCTAGTGACAATACATCATGAACTATTCCTATTTTAGTGTACATTATTTTGAGGTGGCTTGGTCTTCAGTGGGTAGTGAAGACTCATTAGCTTTACAAAATAGCCAATCCTGGTAGAAATGAAAACAGCTCAAATTAGTTTATGTTGATATGGATCAACATAATTTCCTGCATTTTTGAATTCTTATTGGGGGCATGGTTGTGAAGACTGTCATTATGAGTTGCCTATACTTCTTCACCCTGGCAGATGCCCATTCAACCTCTGTTTAAACATCTCCAGCAAGTATATTTGCTTTCTGATGGAAGTGGTTTTGCCCTTCCCAAGCCATTGGCCAAATGGTATGCCAGTGTTGTGAAGGGCTGTGCTAAGTTATTTGAGGCAGTATGGCAGGATGTGTAGCCCCTGCCATGAAAATGTAGGGGACTGCTAGATGTGTATCGATATAGTGTAATTAATGTAGAAATAGCTGCTATAGAACTCCATTAAGCCTAGCTATAATGTTACAAAGTAAACCAATGTTAACTGAGGAGTGCAGCAATGTATCTATTCTGAGCATGCCTGGTTTGTTGCAAAGTAACAATAGCTAATTACTTTATTGTCTGCTGCTACAATGTATCCAGTGTGGGAAAGCTCACAGTTGGATGAAAATGAAAGTGCAGTCAGAAGAGGCTTTTGTTTTAGGAACCTGGTGTCTCTAAGATAAGAGGCAGGAAATGTATGCTTGAATCAAAACTGGTCAAGGATGGTGAGAACTGGGAACCAAGCACAGGTCTTAGAACTGTCTAAAGAGTGGTGTGATGCTTAGATTTATAATCCTCTCCAATCACAGCTGTGTGCATCAACAATTTGGAATTGTACCTTTAAAAGGTGTCAAACTCTAGGGATGCTATAGTCTCAGCAACTTCAGAAGAAGTATGCCATGTTGTTTGCATTTTCTACAAATAGAGCTACTGTCTATCTTAGAGACAAGTTTGTGGAGTGTAGGCTATCTAGTGCATGACATAGTGCTGCCTTGATTCAGGCCTCTTCATCATTTCTGCTCCCCACCTACCTGTCTCTGTATAGCATGGGAATTTCTAGTCACCTTTTTGGGGCTGAGTAGGAATATTTTATCATGCCATGTTTGGCTGTTTTGTCCCCCACCCCCACCCCAGCTTATGCTATATAATGTTGAGCCTGATGGCCACTGTTTTCTATTTGGCTGGTTGGTTAAGTATTACTTTTGTGTTACAACTGGCAGGATGCAGGCACTTAGTGTCAGTTGGCTTTCTTTGAAGTCTTTTTGTGGCACTGCAAGGTACCCTATCATTGCCAACTGACTTAATAGGAGACGCATAGTGGGCTCCTGTCCCAGGATGACTACACCTGGGGGAATCCCTTCATGGGATCAGGCTGGAATGAGTCCCAGCATTTATACATTGGAAGTCTCTTGATGGGAGATCTGACTTAATTGGGTTCCCACATATAAATTCATGTCTGCACATCCCACTTGCTGCTCTGTTGCAGATTCTTGAGCTTAATGAAGAAGCAGCCTTATTTCATCCAACTCTTGTTTCTGGTGTTGTCTTTTGGGTGGGAGGGAAAGAAGCAGTTTGTTGCATCCTTAGATATTTTGTTCCATTGTTGAGCTATTGGGAAGTTCCTCCTGATGATTAACCAAAATCAATTTCCATGCAATTCCTACCCATTGGTTATATCTTCTTCAAATATCATGGTTCCTCTTAGTTTAGTTTTCTGCTCTTCATGCTAAAAATGTGCAGATCTTTCAGCTGTTTATCAGAGAACTGTCAGCATCATATGTGTGTTCTTCTCACCCGGAATGCAAGGATTATCCTAGAGAGAGATCTTTCCCATCACTTACCATCTAATGATTTTCAGTGGTGATGTCACAGATTGAAGCTTTACCATCCTCTCTTATCAGATCTGTTATTAACTGGAGTGCCTGGCACTGAAATTTACGACTGCTGTGTGTGAAGTGGATGCTTTGCCACTGAGCTATAGTCCATCCCAGATGGCCGTTGCAAGCTGCACTGTGATGGAACTGTTTCTCCTTTCTATCTCTCCATTTATTTCTTTTCTGTCCTCACTACCTGTCAAGTGTTTGGGCATCTCCCTGGCAGCTTGGGAAAGTTGTTTTTTTTGAACTGTAGTCCCCCAAAACTTCCTGAGAGGATGGTCACTTGACATTCTGGCTATAGGATTCTGGGAACTGTAGTCCACAAAACCTAACCCTTTTCCTTAGACCAGATGTGCACAATTTGGCAGTAGGTAAGGGCTGAAATTAAATAGGCTAAACTTCTTTGGGTTGCAGATAGTTTTTTAGCACCTTACTTTCCAAGTAAAGTTATAATAATGGTACAATAATATTTTTATTTGCCAAATAGTTGAATCATTAATTATACAATAATTATGAAAAGTATAATTAATGATTCAACTATTTGGCAAATAAAATAAACTATATTATAAAAATATATTTTTTATAATATGCTTCCATGTCTTCTCATCAGTGCTGGGGTGGTGAGGAAATGCTGGAAGGCATCATACTGGGCCAACACCATATGGCCCATCCACCAGGCCAGACCTTTGCGGTGCTTGGAAATGAAGTCCTCCTCAAAGCACCCGGTGGCCTGCTTCTCTGGCAAATGGGGCACTGAGATGACAGGAAACTTTCCCACCAGGTGCCCACAGAGCCAGTCAAAGTGCTCATAGTGCCAGTGCACCTGCTGCCTAGTGTGGCTGCACACTAGCTTGTAGGCAGTGAAGCTCTTCATACCCTTGAATTTGGTCTGCTTGGTGGGGTCTTCGATGGAGCACTGGAAAGGGTACAGGTTCTCCTGGCACTCGAGCTCAAAGGTGCCCAGCACCATGTACAACTTGTCCCCATCCTTCACGAAACCCGACACCTCGCCCAACACAAAGTCCTCACCACCCAATTTCACGAAAGTGGAGAAGTGGTTCAAGAATAAGCTGCTGTCACCTCAGCTGTTGAAATTCTAAAACCAGCCCTCTATCTTCTGGTCATTGCAGCAGCTCAGCACCTCATGTTCCCACGGGGAGACCTTGCCCAGCTTCTCTGACTTAAAGTCACACATTGCATGGGGTTGCAGAAGCACCATGGCCTGGCCACTGCCCAGGCAGGGGACGAGGACACAGATGGGTCACCCTGCAGGGCTGCCAACCAAAGGCAACTCACCCTCCTCCCTCCCTCCCTCCCTCCCTCCTCCTTTTCCCACTGGTTCTCCTCCTGCCCACTCGGTACTCTCTTTAGCAGACAAATGGGCCAGCTCCCCACACACACATCCCACTTCCCCTGCAGCACCTCCTCCTTTGCTTTACACTCTCTGGACATTTTTATTCTCATAAGCCATTCCATTCTCTCTCCTTCAGCACTGGGAGAGGAATAGTGGCTGTGATGGTGAGGAGACAGCTTCCTTTCTCCCTTCAGCCCTCCTCACTCTTCTATGACTGAAGAAGCAAGCCAAGCCAAGCCAAGCCAAGCCAATTTGAGTACCGCCAACACCATAGAAGTCCCCACTTCACCAGGTCTGTGTCGCCTGGGTGGAGGGGACCATGTCTCTCTCTCTCTCCTCTGTGTGTGTGTGTGTGTGTAAGGGGACCAGGGACTATCCCACCACATGACCATTTTTGCTAATCCAGAGCTAAGAGGCAGGGCCAGGGAGGCAGGGCCAGGGAACTGAGTGCAGAGTGACCACCCCCATTTATGGGGCTCAGCAGGCAGAGGTGGAGATGGGGGCAACACAAAATCCTTTGGAAGGCCGCATGCAGCCCCTGGGCCATATGTTCTGCAGGCCTGCCTTAGACTATTTCCGCACTACACAGGGTGCTATTATTCTACTTTTAACATCCTGTGGAAGTCTGGAGCTTCTAGTTTATTGAAGCCAAAGAGCTCTCTGCCTTAGAATTCTAAATGCCCCTTCCAAAACTGCAAACTCCAGGATTCTGCAGGATGTTAAAGGTGTAACAGTGTAGTGTGGAAATGGCCATACTCTGGTCCTTCCTGTCAATATCACACCCACCTTTGCATACAATGGCAAATGGCTGGCATGAAACAGTTAATGATGGATTCTGTACAGAGAAAAAAACCCTATTCTTTTCTGTTTGTTGAAGGCTTTATTTTAGCAGCTTGAATGTTTAGATAAGTAATATGGATGACGTATATCTCAGAGAGTGTCTCTCATTATATTATACCCTGCACCAGCCTTTGTATTCTTCTTAGGCTCTGTTCCAAGTGACAACTTCATGTGAATTGAGGGCTGTTATAGGTTTTTACATCAGCTGAGGAAAATCTTGGGTTCTCTAGATATTTTAGATTTCAGTTCCAGGAAGCTCCAGCCAATATGGCCAATGGAAAGGTGGGTTTTGGAGTCCAAAAGAATTAGAAGGCAACTCAGAGCCCTGAATCTGGATGGATGAATCTGTTAGGTTTGATTTTTTTTCCCCCTCTGCCAAGTACTTTACATTCTGCATGTGAAGAAATATGTAGACTCAAGAAAATTCCTAGAAAAAGGAACAGAAACAAACTTCACTCTTATTCCTATTTGCATTTCATATTGATAATTCCCCTGGCATATGGTTGGGTCTTTTTCTGTATCAGTCTGGTCTTAAAACAGTCATCTGAATCCTCCTAGCACACCATATATAGTTGACAGTTTTTTTGCTAATTGTGCAGGCTGAAAGTGAAGTTTCACATTTTTCAAGAGCAAGCTCCATTTCCACCAACCCAACCACCCAGCTGCTCTCCTTTTCAAAGTCTCAGCACTGACACAGGTGCTCTCTAACAGCAGCAGAGGGAGAGACTCATTACTTTGCTTAGCTAAGACTCCAGCTTAATTAGTAACATCAGCATCCATGACAGAACAAAAGGTGAAGGGCCGTTTGTTTAGTGAAGTCCCATTAGACCAGCTTCCCTCTTCCCTAAGCCTTGCTGTAAATACTAAATGTGGTGGCCTCCTTCCTTTTTATGTCTTTCTTCAGTGAGCAGATTCATCTCTGTTGGACCCAGAACTCCCTCTGGCTTTTACCATTTGGGAAAAATTTAGCTGAATCTTGTGAATTACACAAAATTGTAATTCATGGTGGAGCTAGCAGTTTAGGTCCCACCAAACACCAAATGAATGTCTGCACTGCAGTTTGTTCAATGTAGGAGTGCTTGACCTTAAGAAGAACCTATCACAAGGTTTTCTTGGCAAGAGTTACTCAAGCAGGGCTTTGCCCTTGCCTTTGTCTGAGGCTGAGAGAGTGGGATCTGCCCAAGGTCACCCAGTGGGTTTCCACGACTGAATGGGGATTCAGATCCTGGTCTCCAAAGTTGGAGTCCAATGCTCAAACCACTACACCAGACTGGGTCACTTGTCAACTACCATTGTTCAAACAAACATCACTTGTTTCCAAAAAGCTGTGTGATAGGGGCAGAAAAAAAATATCCTCCATTGTAAATTTCTGTCTGAAAAATAGGTTTCCTGATAGTTGGAGAAAGTTAGTTGGGAAGAATAATGCAGCAACGAGAATTCTGTGCAATATTTGCCTAGCACAGAGCTTTTTGAACTTTTGATGTTGGTGACACACTTTTTTAGACTTACATCATTTCACAACACACTAATTCAGTTTTACTAGCAAACCAAAGGTTAAACTAACTCTTTATAAGAGATACAGACACATCCTGGTACATAAATTGTAATAAAAAAATGTATGGAGACACAACATATCTCATGAAAACCTTTCATATACTTTTAAAAATATATGATTTCTAAATAATAACATACGTTTCCAAGATTGTAGGTGACACACCTACACCCTTTAGGTGATACACTAATGTGTGGTGGCACACTATTTGGAAGGCCCTGGCCTTGCGTTTATATATCCTGAAGTGTTTTAGGAATTTACTCTGTAGAATTCTATAGAATTACACATGACATTTTTGTGTGCGAAAAGCATGGGGTTTTGTGTAAAGAAATGTTTTGCACACAAAACACTGTTTCCAGAAAGCCACATGATTTTATGAAAAAGAAATGTGGCTTTTTGGAAGCAGTGTTTTGGGGTTTTTTTGCATGAAAATGTGCTTTCATGTGAAAAACCCGTATTTTTCATGCAAACTCCCCCATATTTCTAGATAGCCATATGACTATTTTTGCATGAAATTGCTGTTTTTTGGCACAAAAATACAGCAGTCTTGCACAACAACAACAACAAATCATACAGCTATATGGAAACAGTGATTTTTCACACCCCACCAATTTTTGCAAAGAAACTCTATGTATATCTGTCAAAGGATTTGGGAATGTTTGAAGACTGGGTGACGAATGTGTACAAATATACATTTTCTCCCACAATGGGAAAAGTGCAGAAATTATTCTCCAACACATATGAGGACAAAATAGTTGTCTATTTATATCCTAGTAATACCAGAAAGCCAGCATGATGTTGTGGTTTGAACACTGGGTTTGAACCAAGGTTCCATTCCTTGCTTGGCTATGGAAACCCACTGGATGACCTTGAGCACATCACACACTCTCAGCCCCAGAAAGCCCTGTGATAGGTTCACTGTAGGGTCATTAGTCAGAAATGACTTGAAGGCACACCAAAATTACGCAAACAGAGGCCATCTAGAGAAATTATCTATAGCTGTATTATGGTGAGAGGGATGTGTTTTGTAACTTTACCAACTGAAAGTTGCAATTCTTCTGAAAATGATGAGGAGTCAATAAGTAGCTAGAAGTAAATGAACCTTATTGATTTTGTTCCTGTGTGTGATCCAAAGTAAGCAGCAAGTTACTGATTGCTTAATAGAATTACTTTGTACATTAGAGGAAGCTGAATGTTTGGAAACTATAGATGAACAATTTGTCCCACATAGTGTTATTGCTGCTGATATCTTGTCATGACAGGTGAGAAGAAGGGGAGAAAAGAAGTAAGCTTATCTATTGTTCCTTGTCAGGGTTACAATTATATTCAACACCTCACACACACACCCCACACAATAATTCAGTGCTGTTATGTTCTAAGTGTGCATGAAACTTTGATTCTCCAACCTATATAAATTATGCAAATCAAGTATACTTGCACATGCTTAATTTGCATATTCTCCTATTGTATGGCCTACAGAAGACCAAGGCTGTGGACCTGTGAAATCCTTCTTCATTTGGCTTCTCTGATAGCTCTTGGAAGCCCTAAAGTTTCCAGTGCTGAATTCTGAGTGGATAAGAAATTCTGGACACTCCAGGATATATACAGAAACCTATGTTCCTATGATGCCTGTTAAACTTTTCTTTCACAGTAGTGATGCTATGCAAATGGTAGAGAAGACAGTGAAACAATCTTTTCAAGAGATTTTACAATCTGCCTCAGAGTCTGCAGGGTTACTTGTAACTCTTATTTATACTCATAATTCCAAAGCTCCCACAAAGTTAATTAATGTTATAACTATACATTAAAAAAAAAGAATTCTCAAAAGCAAATATTAGTAACTTTTTGGTTACCTTTTAAAAGCAACAGGAAATGAATATGGGAGGACAATGACCTGTGACACAAAATATACTTTTTTCTCCCACCTCATTTTAACCTCAGCTTCCTCAGCAGACCACAAGGCACAGTATGAGACAGCACTTGAACCATATCATATTCTTTCTTCATTATCTTGTTGTTATTGATATGTTCCTTCAAGTCATTTCCAACTTGTGGCAATCTTAAGGCAAACCTATCATGCTGTTTCCTGATGCTGAAAGTATGTGACGTGCCCAGGATCACTTCGTGGGTTTCCATGGCCAGGTGGAGAATCAAGCCCTGGTCTCCAAGGTCATGGTGTAATGCTCAAACCCCTACACCATGTTGGTTCTCCCTCTTCATGAGCTAATGAGACCAAAAAGGAGCTGGAAAAGTTGTAGTTGCACTTCCAGAAAAGTGAAGCTGTCCATAGTTAAGTTTCAATCATAGTTCAATGTAGCTAGGGAAAAGTGGTTAGTTATAACTAAGTCTTTACTTACTGGTGATGGCTTTTAAAGTGTCAAGCAGCTTCGTCCTTTGACACTTGAAGGAGAACCTCTCCCTATATATACCTGCCTAAGGATTGAGGTCTGTATGAGGATCCTTCTTTATTCCACTAGTGGGGACAGTACAGCATGGGAGGATGAGGGAGAGGGCCCTCTCAGCTGTTGCACCACAATTATGGAATACCTTCCCTCAGAGTTTGAATTGATGGCAATGTTGGTTTGGCAGCAGTCCAACACTGGTACCAAGTTGGGATATGGTTTTTTATTAAAGTCTTTGGGACTTTATTTACTTGAAATGCACTGGCATACAGTTTTTAATTGTCGCAATGTTTGAACCTATTTTAACTCTTTGTCATATTTAATATGTTTAATATGTTTTCGTTTTGTTTAGACTATTTTGTTGTTTTCATCAGGAATTTTTAACAATTTTGACTGGTTTATCTGTACATCATCCTCAAATCCCCACGATAAAGGGCGAGAGATAAATATTCAGAATAAATAAATAAATATTTTGCAATGCATTGTTTCTAAGCTCTGTTTGTTTGTCTGTTGTTGATGTGTGTAAGAATAAGCATAGGTTTGTGAAAAACCTTGGAAAAGTTTTCCCCCCACAACTTCCACAGTGCCACACCCATACCGGCTGAGGTATTCTGAGAGTTGCAACAAGTAAGTTTCCCAAGCAGTGCCATGTGTCTGTGTGTACTTTGAAATGGAATTGTTCAGTCTGAACAGCATGTTATGTTAAGGGAATTTTTTTGTCTATGCACACCACCTCCATCTCCTCTTTAACTCACTTAATTTTCAGTTCAAATCACGGCTGGGTGAAGTGTAGTCCATCGGCTGCACGTAGCTTTTGTGAATCCAAAAGGTGGCCCTCCAGAGCCCCCAGAACTGCCAAACTTTTTTTTTTTTAAAGTCAATTTCCTGGTGAGTTATTACTTGAAAACTGCCCACAAAGCAGCCCAAACTAGCTGCAAATGCAGCAGTTTACTTCTGTCACCTCAACTCCCCCTCCAATAAAACCCCCACAACCCTGCAAAATTGGCCAAAATGGCAGGCAGAAGTGACATGACATCACTTTCTACCAGGCCAATACATGATGGTGCAGCCTGTGGTGGAAAGCAGGAGGAGGGAAAATGGCTCCAGGCCCTCCACGGTTGCCCACCCTTGGTTTAAATTATAAACCCAGTCCTCTCCACACTTTCAAAGTCTTTTTATGCCACAATCCTTTAAATCTGCACCCCTACAAGAACTACATTAGCTGAGATTTGAAAGTGGTTTTTGAGTTCAGACAGTAGCTTCCCTCCTACCTCAGATAGTTTGAGAGAGATGCAGGCAATAAAAAAATTGTTGGAATCACATGGGGGAAAGCATTAAAAAACTTTTTTGTCTGGTCCTTGCTACATCTTTCCCACCCCACCGAAACATCCAAAGCTCTGCTTTCAAACCGAAACACTAAGCACCAGCGTCGAAGTTGCATGTTTAATGTAACCTGTGACTTGGAGCTTAGCCGTATTCATTGTGACCTACTCACAAGTAAGAATGCATAGGATTTCAGTTGGAGTCAGATAACACAAAAAAGGAGAGAGACCAGGAGAAATTATGAGGGCGGGGTGGGGAGGACAGGTTTGAGCCTAAGGAGGTAAAGTAAAAAGGAAATAGCAGGTAAACTCAATTTGCCTGAAATTGTAGGGAGGTAAAGGGAAGGCAGAATAAAACTAGTGACAACGACAAAGCCAATAACTACCTGCTCTGAATATGAATTTATCTGGCTCGTAATAAAGCCTGGATGTCCTACAAATAGAATATAATTTCTCTGAAATGTTTTATAAGTATAAGATCTCACATATAGACAAAGACCTGAATCCTCTTCATAGTCCCAACTGAAGTAGAAAGTGGGATTTACACAAGTGCTAATTGACAGAGCACAATATATTCCATGGATCTTCTCTAGTTGGGACTATCAAGAGGAACAGGTCCAAACATGCTTTTAGCATTCACATTTACAAGCTGTGCTTTTCTCTTTAAGGGAAGTTAATAAGCTGGGCCGATATCACAAGCTGGGGCTCTTCTTTGCATGTGGGTGGTGCAATTTAGGGACAAGGGGTTCCTTGAGAAAGACATATATACTGAGTGTGACAAACGCTGCGGGGGGAGGGGTGTAGCCAGCGGAGTCGCCCTAGCAACAGAGGGGATTTAATTTGATTGGTTCTCTGACTAAAGAACCCAGGTCAGCCAGAGGGTGGGGCTATGCGGATGAGTTGGCAGAGCAGATAATTGCCAGAAACAGGGTCTGGGAGGTGGGTTCCTTCGGTGAGAGAAGAGAGGGGAGAAAAGGCTTCAGTCAACCAGAAAGGAAGAGGTTGTCTGAAATTTAGGCCATTTCTGCCCGAGGCTGTTATAGTGCTATTATTATGCCGTCTGGCTCCTCCCTAAACTGCAAACCTGAGGATTCCATAGCATGTTGAAAGTGGAATAATAGCACCATAACAGTCTCGGGCGGAAATGGTCTTAGTGTTGGTCTGCTCAAAAGTCTAAAGAGAAAAGACAGAGGAGAGACAAAACTAATACTAAGGGTTGCCCTACTTAGGAAAATAAATCTATGTGCAGGATGAAAGCCAACGGCCTGTTAACCTAGGGAAGTGTTTGCCTGTGAATATCTGGAAGTTCTTTTCTGTTTGAAAATATTGATTTGCCCTCTGCCTTTCCCTTGTTAGTTCTTTTAATAGAGATTTTATTCTATGTTTTTAAGAGCAACCTCAGTACAGTGTTTCTTCAATTTAAGCTCATTTACATATGCTGTCACAAGTGACACATTCCTTTGGAATAACCATTGAGATGCCTGGCCCTCTATCCACAAAGATTGTGGCTTAGGGAAAGCAGGAGTGTGATTAAGTGTGGAGAGGGAGCCGGGGGAGGTAATCGTATACAAGGGTGCTGCTTCTCCAGGGAGGGAGAAAAGCAGGCCTGGTCTGTCACAGCCCTGGCTGGCTCAGATCTCCATGTGGCACTGAGACAATCCTAACAAGGAACAGTCTACCACCAAGGCAAGCCCAGCATATTTTGCTGCCTGAGGAGAAGGACCAGATGCTGGCTCCCATGTTCCGTGTATATATGCCAATTGGACTGATAACTTTTACTTCTACATCAGCAGTAGGATTGCATCTCCTCTGACATCCGAGGGCAACAGGGAAGTGCAGAGGACACAGTATATGCCACATGAAGCCAAGAATGGTGAAGGGGATCAGCTGGGTAGGAAAGAGTTGCTGCTGCTGCTGCTGCTGCTGCTGTCTCCAGCATCTGCCACTTGAGGTGGCTCCTGCAGTCTGCCTAATGATAGGCCCGCCCTGCTTATCTCTGTTTAAAAAAACCTATCTACTGATTTAGTGGATCAGATCAGAATTCAGCCAAACCTCTGAAGATGGTAGCTTTCTTGTATAGCTTTCTTTTGTGGCCTGTTAGCTGTTTTCTCTCTTCATGTCAGACAGGTGCATCAACTAGCAGAGAACTGGGCTTTGGGACATGCTCAAAAGTTGGGTGTGGAGGGCATGAGGGATCAGCAAAGGAGGATCAACAAGGCCAGAGTTTGTGCTGAATTTCACATCTTGAATCGATCTGGCATCATTGATTATGGGCATCTAAACCTGAGAAGTTACTGATAGACTTTTGATCTGTTTACCTCAGCACTGTTTATCGAAAGGCTTCAGTTCTCCAGCATTTCAAAATTCAGGGGGAGGCTTTCCCCTCAACTACTACCTGATCCTTTTAGCTGAAAATGCTGGGAATATAACCAGAGACTTTCTGCTAAAAAATGCCGTGCTCTACCACTTTCCCAGATGGCTCTTTCTAGAATGGCCATATTTTTTTTTATATTTGTACATTGCATACCAGGCCCATTGGGGAACAAAAACAAACTGAAACCATACAAACAAACAGAATCAAATTGCTTGGCTATTTGTGTATGCATCAGTTTTCTATCTAAACAAAGAGCATTGGTAATTGACACAACAGCCGGACATTAAAATGCAAGAAAGAGAACAGTGTCTCCCCATTGGTCTTTTGATTTCCTCCCAATACAGCTGAGCTGACAACATAAGAACTTTCATTAAAGATGAACAACAGTAGTGGCAAAGGCAATGGAAACAAGCTAGCCCTTTCCTTAACTTTAAAGCAGCCTGTCTCTTTGCAACACAGGGGGATTGCACTGACTTTGTGGAGTCACTGCAGCTATTTGTGAATGATGGATGAAAAGGGAGGGGAAAAGGGAGAAAAATATCCAGGCTTTGTCATGTGGGGAGAAGATGCAAGGATATATCCCCCAACATTTCAGAGATGAAAAATAGGCACACACTTAAGGGTTTATAAAAGCAAAGATCACTCTCTAAATTTCCTCCCTATTTGCACATTGCTGAAGGGCTTTCCTTCTGCAGCAAGTGCCAGATAAGATACTGTAACAGATCATCTGGTCCTGTGTCAGGTGAGTGAGTGGTAAACTGACTACTGCAGTTTCCTGTACAACAGGGTAAGGAATATGCAGCCCTTTGGATGTTGTTTAACTGCAACTCCCATCTGCATTAACTATTAACAATGCTGACTATACAGTTCAACATGTGGAAAACTTGTCTACTTCACCCTGGCTTTAGAATAATAATCCTACTTGTTTGACAGCATTTTATCTGCTAATAGCAGCAGTTCATTCTGAGTATGAACACTTATGTCACCAAAATAGCCCCATCCTTTTGCAGGAGGGGTGGAACTTGCAGAAGTAGAAGAAAACTTTAGAAAAGAAATTGTGCGTATTATAGTTAGCAATCTTCACATGCCTAAATTCACTAATGTTGGTTTGCATTACAGTGACTTCCTTTTTGCTTGTTTCACCACACCTATTCTCTTCATGCCTTGCTGTAACCTGCAGCCATTTTAACCTTGCTTTCTCTCTCCTCCATTAGACCATATATTTGACTAAGAACAAATGATTAGTAAGTAAAGATATTTATATGCATTTTACAAAGAAGACCTGCTAGACCTAGACTGTTGTTCAGTTTCTGCCTTGCCAAGGAATTACTCTGCTTGAGAGATCCATTACTGTGTCTCATGTTTCCTAACAGGTTACTATGTCCCAGGAATGAGTAGTTAACCAGATTGTTTGGGCTTTATTTCCTTTTGTGCATTTTTGATAGTGTTCCCCGAACAAAATACACACACACACGCTAGTCATTTTTGGGCTACTGAGTTTTTCTGAATTGCTAATCAAGTGCAATATCATTACCAAATGTCAGGATTACAGTTCAGAAGCCTGTGACACTTACTAGACATAATTACCAGTAATGGAGAGGCAGGATTAAATTTGCATTAAAAGCCTGAAATGTTTATGAGTACTTTGAAGCAGATAAACTGGATAAGAAGATGCTGTTTCTTGAGAGAGAAAGAGTTCTATAGCACAAAACAGTCTATCATTCTTTGGAGGATAATAGTTAATCTTTGTGATAGAGTGTAACACAGCCAAAGAAAGGATGCATAATCTTCAAAAATAATTTGGTCTTAAATCCCAGACAATTTGGATTAGAAGCTGGTGAAACTGAAATTTGATTCCAAGAGGAATTGTGAGGCATATATAACTACTCTGATCACAATTTTTGATACATAGAGATTAAATGGATTTAATTTATTGATATAACAAAAGTGGAGTTTCTCTACTGGAACTTCAGAGAAACAGGTGGTTGTTCACCGTCTGTGTTAGGTGGGATGGATTCTCTGATATTTGATGAACCTATCTGATGGTTCAATACAGAATGCATTGAAAGAAGAACTTCAGCTTCTCTCCTTACTCAAAGTTCAAATTGATCAAATTTCTTTGTTAATGAGAAGGACAGGCAACAACTCCAAAAAGTCATTTTTCTAGAGATTGTATCCTCCTCCAAAAGAGGTCAGCTGATGGTAACCCTCCAAGAATTCAAATTATAAAGAGAATGCAACCAACATGGCTCAGCCATTCTTAGCAACAGAACTTAACACAATACAAATGCAAGAGGACCATTTTCTTTTACATGAAAGAGCACAAACAACTGATTAATTCAATCAGAAAATCAGCTTTCCTGCTTATAGATTCTTGCTGTACCAGTTACAGTACATTCTCTGATACTTTCATTGATACTATTGAAAGGAACACTGAAAGTAAAAAAATTGGCTGGTAATGGATATTTTATGCAGATGCAAGGGTTGTGATCTAGGACTCTGAACTGCAAACTACCTGATAATATTGTGCAAAGCACAGCAGATAATAGCTTCTTTTTTCCTGGCTTGTATCACAATATACTCAGCGTACCTGCTATAGATAAAAAAGGATATGAAATACTCTTTTAGGCCCTTTCCACACGAGGCAAGTGGATCGCTCCGTGTCATTACTCACTGCTTCTTCTGGGTCCAAAGTAACGCAGACTTTCCCTTAGGCCCTTCTGCAGGGCTCCTCCATTAGTCCAGGGTGAATTGGAGCAGTGTGAGGTCTTTAGATCCGCACTGCTTCAGCTGAAAATGGTGGCTTCCTGTTTCTTCATGGGTCCGGACCAACCGCTGATGCTGGCCACACCCACAGCTTGCCCTCCGCTGATCGCAGGCTTGCATTGGTGCACAAGTCAGCAGGAACGCAATGGCACGCTCCAGAAGATTGAAAGACTGGATTTTTCCAGTCTTCACTTAGTGCACTGGAGGACTACTTTGGGGTGTTTTGGATTGGAATAAGGTGCGGAACTAAGGTAAGTAGTCTGGACCTAGTCTGATCCAAGGTGTGGACGACCTCCGTGCCAGGATGCCTTGGCCCGTTTTAACTTCCTCGTGTGGAAAGGGCCTTAAAAGGAGGTGTGTGGACTGTTTTCAAAAATGATGTTGTGTTTGGTTGTTTCTGCACTACACTGTTATAGTGCTATTATTCCACTTTCAACATCCTATGGAATCCTGAGATTTGCAGTATAGGGAGAGGAATTTAGAATTCTCAGCCAGAAAATTCTTTGGCCTTAGTAAACTACAAACACCAGAATTCCATAGGATGTTGAAAGGGGAACAATAGCACTATAACAGTGTAGTGTGGAAATGGCCTTTCCTCAAACATTTGACAATAATGGTTATTGAGTTAAATATGAGTTAAATATTCCAGCTCGACAAGCAAATGTGACTTAGGCACATGTGACTCAAGCACAAAATAAGAGCAGCCTTCATCTGTGGAAACAATGTCTTGGACATCATGACTTAAAAGGTATTCTTCAACTACCAAACCTGGTAACAGGTGTCAAGGTTAATCCATGAGACAACAGCACTAGTAGGAAAACTAGTGTATCCACCGAGGAGGACTGGATTGGACTGAAAAAGGTGTCTAGTGCTTAAAAGGAACAATGGATTTCAAACTAAAGCTACTAGCTAGCAGTAATCCAAGACTTTGTATGCTATGTTGATCCAGACTAGCCAGGAGATGATCCAGATTACTGATCTGTCACTGGTTTCTTGTTTTGTATGAAAGACCACCTATTTCCAACCACAAACAAGAAATAGTAGGCTTCTCTTTCAGAAGATAAGAAGAAGCATTCTGGGAACTGTCATGGCTTGATCAGCCATTCACTGACTTTGGAATAACATAATACAATTCAAGTTAAGCAAGGCAACCATAGTTATATTAGACTCTCAAGAAGAGAAGATGATGTCACTCTGTGAGCATGTTGGAACAATATACAAAGTGTGTGAGATGCCTGAGAAGGAGTAATCAAGATATTCTCCTGTCTAGCTACTGAAATAACAGGTGACATTTTGATCAAGTCTTTACCTAGAGATTGTTCTGAAAGTCTGCAAGTCAATATGAGATTTCAAGGGTGTGTGTGTGATTAAGAAGAGGTGTTAACAAACTTTGCTTATGTTCATGCTTGCTTATTTTACTGTACCCACTCTTTTCCTGACCTATTCTAATTTGCAGCTTTTTCTCTTTTGTCTTCCTCTCTTTCATTAGACTATATATTTTTGTGAAAAGGTAATTGATAAGTAAATCTTTAAGTCTGTCTATCTATCTATCTATCTATCTATCTATCTATCTATCTATCTATCATCTATCTGTTTTCTTTTAAGAAAACTAAGCTTATTTCCTGGTAAACTGTCTGTATGGAGAACATGAGATAAGCTGTTGTTCAGCTTCTGCCTTGCTGATTGATTACTCTGCTTGAGATACCCATTAAAATCTCTCACATTTGTATGAATGTGTGTGAGAGATCATTCCAGAAAAGTGAGCATGGTCACTGGCCACACAATACTATCATAAGTGTGTGTGTGTGTGTGTGTGTGTAAATGGGGGAGAAAATAAAATAGTCTGATAGATGATATGGCTGGCTGACTGGCTAAAATTCTGAAAATAAGCACATGCTTTTTTTTTTAAAGTTCTACAGTAGAATACTTAATCTCAAAATGGATTTTTTCTCCCTAGAAAGACTGCAATGCAGACACTTCCAGCAACATTATCTGTCCGGGTAATTATGGGGGAAGAGGAGCATTTAGTATCTGAGAACATGCATTTACAAGCATGTTATACTGCCAGACTGCCTCAATTTTGTCTATTTCTTTCCAGTCATGACAGAGAGGGATTTGTGATAAAGGGGACAAGATATACAACATTACCAAGAAAGGGGTTTGATTTTGGGGAATTCCAGTGCAAGCTGACATAATTTGCTTCTCTCACATTAATTGTGGATTGGAATGTAATAATGATTTTGACATTTCTTTAAATTTAGTGTTCCAGTTTTCTGCTTAAAAGCCACAAAGCCACAGAATGTCTTATTTTAAGATAAAATTGATTCAAAATTACTTAGATTTAGAGAAGATACATTTATAAAAACAGATTTTATAATAAAATCTGTGAAGAATAGATTTTGAAATGCACAGTTACACTGCATATATTGTTCATGTGGCTGTGGGTTTAATTTTAAGTTGCAATTTAATGTGGAAATAGGGAGAGACAGTTTTATGAATAAACACACCCAAAAGTGACACAGATTGGTAGCCATTTGACCTGCCAGTTCCTCTCTAACAATAGCTCAAGGTGGGCATACCTCAGGTTTGTTGGGTCAATTTTTTATTAAAATTTTTATTTTTATTTATTTTCTTTTTTATTTATTTTTATTACAGATTTTAGATCACAAGACCAAATTTGTTCTCCACACATGAACTAAACATCACTCAGAGCCCTTACACAAGAGTGTTAGGTAGGTCAAGAATATATTTTTTTTAGAAAAATCTTCATTAGAGTTTGTTTGGATGTGGTGCTGAGAAACTGCCAGCTTCAGTGAGAGCAGTCACACTGAACCTCAGAACAGGGCAAGGACCCCTTCATTTTTCATCAACATTTCTGCAATTTGTACAGGAACATCACTGTGAAAATTGTGTCTCTTCTTTATTTGATGTTTAACATGCGCGTACAGCAAGCACAGAAGAACTGAGAGACCAGTAAAAAAGACATAACCCACCTGATATTGCTTATTTTTGATTGTCCGTGTGACAAAGCCAACACTTTTCATAGCTTTGCTCTGAAATTTGTGCAAAAGTTGTTCATGCAAATGCAAGAAAATATCTTGCCCATCTTATGAATAACGAGAAAACGTTGTGGTTCCTTGTTCTCACATGCTAGAATGGGGGAAGTAAGAATTTGTACTCCTACTAAGAGTTGCCCGAAGCCTTCTTGATTTTGACTGCTGATTTTAATGGGGACAATAATTTAGCCATTGGTTTCATTAAACAACTTGGAATTAGAAACCCTTGCTGATCTACTAGAAATCACCAAGACATCTACCACTACAGCTAGATCTACCTTCTCCCCCGCCCCTACACTAGTAATATTCTACAATCCCAACTAACTGGGTTACTTTGCTTTAGCTGAATCACAGCAAATAGATCAGAAATCCACAGATTATTAGCTTTCCTGCACCCAACTAACAATATCTTCTTTGTAAATTTACTTTCCCCAGGAAGACTCTTTCCTATTTCCTCCTATCTTCATCCGCCATCATCTTAAAGATCTGGAGCAATGAACAGAGAGGGAAGGTTAGGTTTACTTTTGTAAGAAAGCACAGAAAACTGTTTTAGAGGTGTGGCTGTCTGGCGGAGCCTCATCTTAGATGAAATTGGCTTTCCATATTGATCTCTCAGACAGAAACAAATGGAACAGCAGCCGCCTCTGTCACTGACAGAAGGCATGGCCGGTGACTTTGAACCAATTTGAGCTGTCTTGCTGCTCTAAATACAGGTCTGCTGGCATCAAATCCATGCCACTCCAGCGTCTGGCATTTGATGATTGGATAGCGGAAATATCCACCCTCCCTGCTTTATTGGCAAGTGCCAATCTTATTCTGGAAAATGACAGCATTCCTGATGCTAAGAAGCCTACACAGTTGTCATGCTGTTGAACACTGTATTGTTTACAGACTGTTCTGACAGCAATTATTTTAAAGTGGGGATAAAATGGCTACTGTCTGTGACTTGCAATATATTTACCACCACATCCTCTTTACCATCAATTCTGCTTGGGAAGGAAGTTTCAGTAGGGAAGGAAAAAGGACTGGCTTAACTGAGAAGAGGATAGGGTAGCTCTGCTAGCAGCCTTGCAGAATATGCCCCCAGTGTTGTTTATCTCCTTTATAATAACTCATGGACAGGAAGTATCTGTCGTAACGGGTGTGCATGTGTGTGAGAGTGAGTGAGTGAGTGAGTGAGTGAGTGAGTGAGAGAAATGTTTCAAAACCTTGAAATGTAGCATAAAAACAGTGCTGTTTGGCTGCTTTTTTACATGTACTCCTGTCCCGTATCTTATTATTGAGGTGTCCATTAATTTGCTCTGAGCACTCTTTTGGTTTCTTTCAAAAATGCAGAGTGATGAAGCTGAAGCTGTAACAACCTAGTTCAACTCTTCTTTTCTTGTGATTACCTATCAGGAAGGATACATGCTTGCCTACCACTCCACAGTGTTTTCTGTTTGCATTTGATCACTGTGGCAAGTGAGATATGAAAAGGGACTCAACCTTGGGCAGAATCTGCAATGGAATACACCTCTCTCCTGGGACCATAGCATAGCACCTTCAATTTGCACAGTTACTTTTCCACAACAGAGTTGTTGTTAGGATGGCACAAATGGGGTTTGGCATCAGGGCTTAACAGCTCATAAGGTCTGAGTGAGCAAAAGCAGCTTCTCCTGTCTTTGCTTTCCCCAGCATTGTATTTTTGCAAGCTTTACCTTTGCTTTAGTGTCACAATACTCATGCCTACTCACTAAGCAATATCATACGGTACCATACCATGAAATACAAACAACAAGAAGCAAGAAAAGGATTCAAAGAGGGGAAGCCGAGTCAAAAGGCTAATGGTAGTAGAATTACTAAACTCCAAGGTGGCTATTTCCATGGCAGTTCTCAGACAC
Organism: Ctenosaura bakeri; assembly: GCA_948474755.1. Lineage (NCBI taxonomy): Eukaryota > Metazoa > Chordata > Lepidosauria > Squamata > Iguanidae > Ctenosaura > Ctenosaura bakeri. The sequence continues at coordinate 107,900 of CAOLHI010004050.1, forward strand.
AGCAGCAGTGTTGCCACTGAATTCACCATGTGCCCATGATACTCCCTCTCCTCTGTTGGCTAATACTGTCCCTGCTATGCCCAGATGTACCTCACACCATCATGTTGCATATCATCTGTTGTTAAATCTGGGAAGCAGAAGTAACCATACAAGCTCTTTTACTTTCTCCACAAGTCCCCTCCCTGAAACTGATCTCATCTGTTCCAGCAGCAAGAGTGTTATCTGTAGCCTGTTCTTCCATGCCTTGCAATATTTTACAAATGAAAACCAGAAGACATGAAGCCACACAACATCAGAGTGTGGTCAAGATGACAAAAAGCTATTAATGACAAGAACAGAGAAGCTAGGAGAGGCTGTAGCACTTTGCTTTTACTTGATCCTACTGAGAAGAGTAAGATTCTGCTCCTCTTATCACTCATGCTGAGTTAATTGAATGCAAACTTAATGGCGGAGCTTGGAATGCATGGACAGGGTGAGGGTGAGGTGGGGCTATGGTGTGGGGCATGGCCATGGATCATCAGGGCATGGCCATGGCACACAGGGGCATAGCCACGGCACACAAGGGCATGGCTACAAGCCGGGACACCCCAAAAACATTGCCACCAGGGGCAAATCGTCCCTCCCGTCCCTACATGACTGTGCAAACTCCTTTTGCACTTTGAATTTAATTTGCAGTAGCTGAGGACAAAGGAGGAAAGTAGGAGGAAGAGAGAAAAACTGGGACATTTTAAAAGCACTTGAAAAAAATGGGAGGACAGAGGATTAGTTGGGACTCTCCCTGGCAAATCAGGATGTTTTGGAAAGTTTTCTTTTTCCTGTGGCTGAGCAGGACTCTCTCCTCTTTCCTTTTTCTGCCACTGAAAAAAATAAAATAAAATCCCTGCTACTGACACCCTAAAGCCAACTGAAGCATGCAGTACTTGCAACCTGAGAGAAATTATGGTAATATGCCTGGGCTTTGATTCCTTACTTGACAAGCCTTGAAGAGGGTGAGACATGGGGAAAACAGACCAGCAGCTCTGTCTAGCTTAGAAAGATACCCTTAGGAAGATAAAGAAGACTGCCGCCAAGATGAGAGAGAAAAAGGAGGTAGGTAATTTTTTTCAAGGGGCAAGGAGAATTTGCCTCACTGAAGGGGAAAAAAGCCTATAAGGAATCTCTCAATATTATTAGGGGGAAAGGGTCCCTCATAGTAGTTTATCTGAACTAGTTTGGCATTTCTTTGTTGAAGCTACAAGGAGATGGCAAGTATTTCTTATGAAAAAGGGGTATCAGAAAGGGGTGGAAGTAATAATGTCCACCTAACATCTTCCTCTGCAAGTCTCAACAGCATTTGAACAAGGCTTTCCTTAAAATTTCTTCTCTATTGGTCATTGACTCTTATCATACCATCTGACTGAAAGGTTATTTGAGATGGGGAAGGAGGAGAAGAACTATGCCCTAATAGCATTTTAACCTTGTGAAAGCACTAGCACTAAAATCTCATTCCTATCATGCCATTAAAAAACCCAGCCAATTTCTTTTGAGTAATAACGAATGGCTGTATGACACATAAAGTGGCTCTTTTTGCTTTGGGTGAAACAAAGGAGTGGGGGAGAGAAGAAGAAGGGACTATAGAGAATTAAATAGAATTGCTACAAATTGTCTTGAAGGGCCAGAATACTTGTTTCCTTGATGGTAATTCTGAATTTTTCTGAATTTTTTTTAGTATGATCAAAATTTGTCATTTGTTTGTACCTTTGTTCACTTTTCTGTACTTTCAGTGTATTTGTCACAGCCTGTGGCTAGTCCAAGATAAAAGGAATCTTGTGTTCATGTGGATTTTCTGTCCAGCAAAAGAAATGAAATTCTTAGCTCCAGAAATTTCTGTACATTTATACGTATAGACTTTACGCAAACAAGGATTAGAATGATATGTATTATGATGTATTATGTATGGGTTATTAAAGAATTATGTGTTGTCCTTTTATGTTTATGCTTATATTAATATTTACATTTATGTAGCCCTTAAAGAAGCCATTGAAATAAATATATAGCCCAAAACAAATTGGGCTTTTTCCAAAATAAAAACAGCTGTCCACTGAGCACTTGGAGATGGGTATCCCCCTCCCTTTTTCCCCCTTGTAGAAACTTTTATTTGTGCCTGAGAGGTCTTAAGATCATAGAGGTAAACCTAGAGAGTGAACAAGAAGTAACTCATGAAAGTAAGTGAAGAGATGGCACATGAAGTCCTTCGGCAAGGTTTCAGTTGAAATCGTATTTTGAGTATTCAAATCGGTTTTCCACCTCCCTCTTTTGTTTTTTACTGGCTGTTGGAGGCATAGAGGGTGCATGGCTTCCCATCCTGGAACTGAGCATTAGGACCACAAACCACTGAGAAATGCACCCACACTTTGGGCTTGGGACATATTGTCATGTGACTAGCAGGCAAAAAGAGATGGAGGTGTTGTTCAAAGTCGTAAGGCTTCTGGATCAATGTGTTCTGTTACTGAACCAAGGGCATCAAGTCAGTCATTAAAAATATACAAGTCTCGAATTGAGTCAAGTCAGTGCATCATTTATGGTCGAGTCGAGTCTGAGTCGTGTCACTGAAGTGACTTAAGTCCGACTTGAGTCCAAGTCTATCGACTCGAGTCTACACCACTGTGAACAAAATTCTCTTCATGAGCAGGACAGATGTCCTGAGTGCTTCTCTACAGTGATGTGGAGCTGAGACAGAGGAGGACTTCCAGAATGGCATCTGTGAACCTGCTCCAGCCCCTGCTTCCATTCTCCCTGATTATCTCTTGCCCTGCTGCATCCTCTGATGTTAGCTCTGGAGTTTGCTTCTGGGTTTTCCCCTGATTTCCAGTTTGGGCCCTTGGGCTGCCTTTGAACAGATATTCAGAGCCCACTTAAACTCCAGTCTTTCCTGAAGTAGATAGATCTCCTGACCAGAGTTAAATCGTGTGATACTATAGTTCTGTCCAATTTCATAATTGCTGCCAGGTTTGAGCTCCAGCACTTTCTGTACTGCAATACACTGATCCATTTTTCTCTTAAACAGGTTAGACCAGATCATTTTTTTTTCTTTGCTCAGAAAAAGAAAAAGAGACACTAAAAAGGAAAGAGGAGGCCTTGGTGCTTGAACCTCGGGAGGGCTCCGAAGTGTGCAGACTTCACTGCATTCTGGAAACACGTTCCTAACAGGCTGTGTAGGCTTGGCAGCAAGGGCAGCCGCAGAGGGGTTGACCTAAGAAACCAAAATGAAAAAAGCACTCAATTGCAAAGGCATCCTCTCCTTGATAAGGGGATTTGTGGAAGTTCCAGGCAACAACAACTGCATCTTAAGCAATCAAGGGCAAAATAGAACTTTTTGAAGGACTAAATTAAGCAGTGAGGTGAGCAAAAATGAACCTTTCAGACACAAACCACCTGCAAGGAGTTCGTACATAGCTGTTTTCTTTTTCCATGGGGGCAGAGTTCTTTTTCTTTTCATTTATTCCACAATGTCAGTTGGTTTCTTGCATTTCTTTTATGTTTTCCTTTGCCAGTTAAGATTTTAATAGGCACTGCATTCACATGGAAAAAGCTCCAAAACTTTGGGGTTTCTATAACAGTTGTTTCAAAGCAAGTTCCTAATTTGTAGCAATGGGCAGGAACCCACTGCCACAAAACAGAAACTGGCTTCAAGTTGCAAACAGTGTCTGCAAGCACTTAAAAAAAGAGCTTGCCTTTACTGAACCTCTAAATTGCCTTGGCTTGTGTTAGAGGCTGAGCACCTGTGTGTTAGAGGTTAAGCACCTGTGGCCTTCCAGTTGATGATGAACTACAACTCCCACAATGCTTCATCAATGGCTAGGGTTTTATGGAAAAAAAGCTGAGCAACATCAGAAGAGTTCTCCACTGCTGATCTGTGTTAATGTTAGCTAGCTTCCCAGGGGGCTGAAGAAGTGTTTTTGTAAAAATTTGCAGTCTCTTTTTCTATCCACACAAGAGTTACTGCACATTATTTTATGTTTTGGACCACAGTCATTTGAGTCTCATTCATTTGACACACTTACTTGATTCCCATTCAGCTTAACAGGATTTAGTTCTGAGTAGACATGCATGAGAGAAATGTAAGGTCCTACACTCAGGCAGAAAAAATGGAATGCACAAATGTAAGATGGGGGAAATGTGGCTGGATAACAGTACGTGTGAAAGGGATCTAGGAGTCTTGGTGGACCACAAGCTGAATCATAGAATCATAGAAATGTAGAGTTGGAAGAGACCACACGGGCCATCCAGTCCAACTCCCTGTCATGCAGGAACACCCTCAAAGCACTCCCGACAGATGGCCATCAAGCCTCTGCTTAAAAACCTCCAAGGTAGGAGACTCCACTACTCTCCGAGGCAGCAGATTCCACTGCCGGACAGCCCTGACTGTCAGGAAGTTCTTCCTGAGGTTCAGGTGGAATCTCCTTTCCTGCAGCTTGAATCCATTGCTCCTTGTCCTGGTTTCTGGAGCAGCAGAAAACAAGCCCCCTCCTTCCTCTACGTGGCATCCCTTCAAATATTTAAACATGGCTATCATGTCCCCTCTTAACCTCCTTTTCTGCAGACTAAACATACCCAGTTCTCTCAGTCTATCCTCATAGGGCATGTTTTCCAGGCCTCTCACCATTTTGGTCACCCTCCTCTGGACTTGCTCCAGCTTGTCAATATCCTTCTTGAATTGGGGTGCCCAGAACTGGACACAGTATTCAAGATGGGGTCTAACCAAAGCAGAGCAGAGTGGTACCAGTACCTCCCTCGATCTAGACACCATACTCCTGTTGATGCAGCCGAGAATTGCATTGGCTTTCTTGGCTGCCGCATCACACTGCTGACTCATGTTCAGCTTGTGGTCTATGAAGACTCCTAGATCCCTTTCACACGTACTGCTATCCAGCCACGTGTCCCCCATCCTATATTTCTGTATTCCATTATTTCTGCCTAAGTGTAGGACCTTACATTTCTCTCTGTTGAATTTCATTTTGTTCGCCCTGGCCCAGCTCTCCAATCTATCCAGGTCATTTTGAATTTTGATCCTGTCCTCTGGCATATTAGCAACCCCTCCCAATTTGGTGTCATCTGCAAATTTGATGAGCATGCCCTCTATTCCTTCATCTAAGTCATTGATAAAAATATTGAACAGCACTGAACATGAGTCATCAGTGTGATGTGGCAGCTAAGAAAGCCAACACAATTCTTGGTTGCATCAACAGGAGTATGGTGTCTAGATTGAGGGAGGTAATGGTACCACTCTATTCTGCATTGGTTAGATTTCATCTGGAATGCAGTGTCCAGTTCTGGGCATCTCATTTCAAGAAGGATATTGACAAGCTGGAGTGTGTCTGGAGGAGGGCGACCAAAATGGTGAAGGGTCTGGAAGCCATACCCTATGAGGAATGGCTTAGGGAGCTGGGTATGTTTAGTCTGCAGAAGAGAAGGTTAAGTGGGGACATGATAGCCATGTTTAAATATTTGAAGGGATGTCATGTTGAGGAGGGAGCAGGTTTGTTTTCCACTGCTCCAGAGACTAGGACAAGGAGCAATGGATTCAAGCTGCTGGAAAGGAGATTTCACCTGAACTTCAGGAAGAACTTCCTGATGGTCAGAGCTGTCCAGCAGTGGAATATGCTGCCTCAGAGTGTAGTGGAGTCTCCTTCTTTGGAGGTGTTTGAGCAGAGGTTGGATGGTCATCTGTTGGGAGTGCTTTGATGTGGGTTCTTGCATGATAGGAGGTTGGACTGGATGACCCCTGGGGTCTCTTCCAACTCTATGATTCTATGACCATACAAGGATTTATGGGAGTCATGAGAAGAACATCCCCCAGGGCTTCCCTGTTAATACATATCAGTCAGGTCAGAAAGTGTGTGTGTATGAGAAGGAAGGCAGTTTCATCTCATTTTTTTTCCCTTAGTGAAGTCCCAATCTCCTCTCATCAATTTTCCTATTTCTGTTGAGGTCCTAGCTATTGATGGGCAATCTGAAAACTCCTGTTTTCTCTCCATATGTTTTTATTTTAAAATAAAACTGAAATCATATGATCCTCCAAAGAAGGTCAGAAGCCTGTGCCTTCCAGAGGTTTTTCTGTCTTCTATCATTCCTGATCATTGGCCATGCTGGCTGAGGTTGATGGAAGACAGAGTCCAACAACATCTGGAGGGCCACAGGGTCCTGAAAGGAATGTTCTGCTTAAAGAAGGATACATGAGCACACTGAGCCAGAATAGTACAGTGGCTTGAGCACTGGACTATGGCCCTGGAAACCAAGTTTCAATTCCCTGCTTGGTTATGGAAACCCACTGGGTGATGTTGGGGGCATCACATATTCTTAGCCCTGGAAAGCCTCACAATTGGTTTGCCTAGAATCACAATAAGTTTGAAGTGACTTGAAAGCACACAACAGTAACAAACATGGGCACAGTAGGCCAGATCTGAGGGATCATGCTACTTTTTTTTATTTCACATTTGCTCTTGAGAATCAGACATATTCAGGCTCTGAGCTCTGACCACATTCTAATCTGTCAGATACCAAGTTCAACTTTCAATCTCTTCCTCTCAGGTCTCAAGGTTTAAACGTAAAAAAACCAATGGCATCTTTTGGTTGTGCTTGATCTTCCTGAACATAGGGAATAATGATTAAACTAGTAGTGAGTAGGTCCCCTGCCTCACTCCCCCTGTCTGCTTCTTCTCCAAGTATACCAGCAAATAAACTTCACTGTGGTGCTGCTGATGTAATTCACTGTGGCCCAGTTGTAGATCATAATGAAAACCATTGAAGATGCTATAAGATGCTGACATCATTTTGGCTTGCTGAAGTAAACCCAACTCTGTTGATTTTGTAAAAGAGACTTGCTTGCATCCACCCTGTTAGAAGGTCAAAGTAAAATCTTTCCCTGTTCTGAAAGAGAGCAAGATTGCCACCCAAGTGGTACATGCAGACTTGGCAGGCCCTTTCCTTGAGAGTGAGGAACGGTCCAGATATATATTTGTGCTTGTTGACCACCATACGAAGTACAGGTATGTGTTCTTTTTAAGATCAAAAGATGAGGCATTTAATAAATTCAAGAACTGGGTCAATATGGTGGAGAGGGAATTTCCCCACAAGGTAGTTTGCCTCAATACGGACCGCGGTGGGAGCTATATGATATTTGGAGATATAAGAATGGACAACTGGATGGATACACTTTTTTTTCAGATAGACACAAATCTATGTCTAGAATTGATATGATATTGGCAACTAAAGAGTTACTTTTGAAGACACATCAAACAGACAGTCCTCCGAATTTGTGTTCAGATCATTTTCCGTTACAAGTGACTTTTAAGGTCATGAGTAGAGAAAGGACATGGAGGATGAATGAAGAGATTTTAACCAAGGAAAAGTACATTCAAAAAGCAAAAACAGAGCTAATTAACTACTTTAATGAAAACACAACACCTGAACTGCCTATGAAGACAGTATGGGATGCAAGTAAAGCAGTGATGCGTGGCAACTTTATCAGATGGTCTGCGGAAATCAATAAGCAAAGGAAGCATACAGAAGAAAGGATTCTGGGGAAAATGAAAGAATTGGAGAAACAGATGAGGAAAAACCTGGCAGATAATACTACAAGACAAAAAGTAAAGGTGTGTCAAGCAGAATTGAACCAATTAAATTTGGGAGAAATAGAACAACAGATGCATGGATTGAAACACACTTTTTTTTGAACAGGCAAATAAACCTTCAAAACTTTTGGCTAACTTATTGAGGAAAAGAAGATTAAGAAACATAATAACAGAGATTACAACAAAGAAGGGGAAGACAACAAAGCAAGAGAAGATAAAACAAGCATTCTATTCTTATTACACAAAGCTATTAAGCAATATCTCCTCGAAAAACCTCCAAAAAGAATTGGAAGAATACTTGGAGAGGAAGAATAAAATTAAATTTTCAGTCGAACAAAGAGAGACATTAAACAAATCAGTGTCAATGATGGAGATAGTAGAAGCTATCAGGAACACAAAGAATGATAAATCCCCAGGACCTGATGGTTTTACAGCAAAATATTACAAAATCTTGGAGCATGAACTTTCAGTAACACTTCAAATAACAATAAACGAGATTAAGAAGGAAGGCATACCATAGAAACATAGAAAGAAGCTAATGTTGTATTGATCCCAAAAGAAGGCAGAGACATAACAGATGTAAAGAATTACAGACCCATTTCACTATTAAATACAGACTACAAGATCTTTGCCGCCATCATGGCAGAGAGACTTAAAAAAGTACTTCAAGAACATATTCGTGAAGATCAGAATAGCTTTTTGCCTGAGAGAATGATGCGTGACATTATCAGGACAGTTTTAAACATAATTGAATATTACGAAAATTATAATGAAAGAAAGCTGGCTATGGTATTTGTTGATGCAGAGAAGGCATTTGACATGGTCAGTTGGTCATTTTTGAAGATGACTATTAAGCATGTACAAGCGGGAGAAAAATTCATTTCATGGACTGAAGCAATTTATTCTCAACAAACAGCAAGATTAATTATAAATGGAGAGCATACTGCGCCTATTGAAGTTTTGAGAGGCACAAGGCAGGGTTGTCCTCTATCACCTCTGTTATTTATCTTGACATTAGAAACACTTAACGATAACATAAGAGAAGATGTGGCAATAAGAGGAGTCCAGGTAAAGAAATTTCAATATAAACTCAAAGCTTTCGCCGATGATTTGGTACTTTTTCTGGATGATCCCCTCACGAGCGCTCAAAGATTGATGGATATTATTCAAGATTATGGAGATTACTCCAGTTTTAAAATTAACAAGGAAAAAACAGTATATATCAAAAAACATGAGGGAGAAGGAAGAAGCTGAATTCAAACAAATTACAGGATTCAATAAAGGACAGAAAGCTAAGTATTTAGGAGTTTGGATTACACAAAGAAATAATGAATTGTACCATAACAACTATGATAAAAAATGGAAGGAGATAACTCAAGATTTGGAAAAATGGACTCAATTAAAGATATCCTTGCTGGGACGGATATCAGTGATAAAAATGAATGTTTTGCCAAAAATGAACTATCTTTTTCAAAATGCGCCTATCGTAACAAGCATTAAACCTTTTGTTCAATGGAAAAGAGATATAACTAAGTTCATATGGCAGGGGAGGAGACCAAGAATTAATTGGAGAACCATGATGGACATAACAGCAAGAGGTGGTCTAGGCTTGCCGGACCTACAAACATATTATAAGACTGCAGCATTCACATGGCTAAAAGATTGGCTTAATCTTCAGAACTCGAGGATGCTGGCGTTAGAGGGAGCAGACTTAAAAATGGGATGGCACGCCTATATGTTTTATGAAAAAGCTGCTGTAGACAAAGATTTTACGCATCATTTTATAAGGAAATCGCTATTTAGAATATGGAATGACTACAAGAAGAAGAATATAAGGCAGCTACCTAATTTGGTCTCCCCGCAAGAAGCTTTTTTTGGGAGATGGAAAGATACAGATAGATGGTTACGATATGAAGACTTATTAGACATAACAGATAACTCCAGTGTGAAGATGAAATCAAGAGAGAAATTGGAAACTGAAGGAATAAGATTAAGCTGGTTTCCCTTAAGGAAAGATTTCAGATGGATGTACAAACCTATGGAATACAACAAAAGGAACAAATTCATTTACTGAGAATGTTAAGAGAAAATTCACCACATTTACTAGCACATTTGTATAAAGAAATTTTACAGCAAGAATGTATGAGAGAGAGACAGTTAAAGTTGCAATGATACAATGGGCACAAAACGTTGGACACTCAGTACAGTTAGAATGGTGGGAACAGAGCTGGCAACATACACAGAAATTTACTGCTGCCCAAAATTTAAAAGAAAACTATTACAAACTATTTCATAGATGGTACATGACACCAGAAAAATTAAAGACAATTTATAAGACAGGTACAGGTCAATGTTGGAAATGTCAAGAGAACTGTGGCACATTATTTCATATGTGGTGGTCATGTCCTAGAGCACAAAAATACTGGAAAGAAATACATAAGAAAATAAGTTCAATTTTGAAGATTCAATTTGGGATGACACCTGAATTTTACTTGTTAAACATGACACATACTCAAGATGCAACACCAGCTAAGAGACATTGGAGAATTATATTGTATATGGTGATGACGGCTCGTATTGAATATGCACGATTTTGGAAAAATGAAACTACACCTACAACAGAACAGTGGTGGACAGCTTTTATGGAAAATAGAAATGCAGACATACTTACACAAAGATTGAAAGGGAAATCAGATGAGGACATAAACAAAGAGTGGAAGATTGTTACAGATTTGGGTTGGGGGTAGACGGAGGGCATTACATCCTTCATGATAACAATTATTATACAGTTAACAGTTAATGAAATATCATGTAGCAAGTAAAGTAGAGATATATAGCAGGAACTAACAAATTATAGATGATTAACATTTTATTGCGATACGTGATATAACAAATAGAGGGAATACCAATAATTGTAATCCAGAAAGGAAAGGAAGAAGGAAAAACATTACATGTAACGTTGTAGAAATTACTGTTTGTTTTATTTGTTGAAATTTGAACAAAATTATATATATACATATACATATATATATATATATATATATACGGACCGCGGTGGTGCATTCCGTAGCCCAAGTTCCAAAACTGGCTCAGAAGGAGAGGCATACATCATGAAATGACCAATCCTTACATGCCAGCAGAGAATGGGCAGGCGGAAAGGCAAATTGGAATTCTGCAGCAGATAAAAGATTGCATGCTGCTGGACTTGAAATTGCCACCTGGTTTGTGGGCAGAAGCAATTCTTACTGCAAACCATGTGCTCAACAGGATGTGGTGTGCCAGTGTTTGGCAGACACCATTTTATTTGTTGTATGGGCATCCACCTGTTTTGAAATATCTGAGAGTTTTTGGACAATTTGCCAATGTATTTATTCCCAGCCTGCTGAGGTGCAAAGGGCAGCCAAAGTGGAGGAGGCTGTGGTTTGATGGCTATCTGGGGAATAAATACAAATTCTGTCTGGGACATGGCAAATTACTGTTCTCAAGGAGTGCCAACTTTGAGATGCACAGTGGTTGGGAGGACTTGCACTGTAAAAAGAAAGGGTTTGTTCAACCACTGGGGATGGAGACAGAGGAAAGCCCCAGGAATGGGGGGGCGGGACCACCTGACACTACACCCAAGACTTCACCAGGTAGTTCCCCTGATGCTTTCAGGACTCACGACATTCCTTCACCACGGTTTCAGGTAAAATCGGAGCCAGAAGTGGAGGGGGCAGCTGGAGGTTCTAGGGACGATGATCTCTCTAGGTCTGAGACCATCATTCCTGAAGGACAAAGAGAGTGAGGAAAGCTCCTGACAGGTTTGTGATTCAAGAAGCCAGAGCTTGTGTGGTAGTTGGAGAGGAGCAAGAGAGCTTTGAGACCATGCTTAGATGCTCAGAGGAGGAGCAAGAGCTCTGGAATGAGGCCATGGACGCCGAGTTTGGATCCATGATTGAGAAACAAGTTTTTGAGCTGGCAAAGAGATCCAGGGACCAAGAGGTGGTTGGTTGCCACTGGGTGTATAAAAGGAAGTCTTTGCCGGATGGCAATATGATGTACAAGGTCAGATTACTTGCAAGGGGATTTGCACAACAGAGGTTTAAAAATTTTGACAAAACCTTTTCACCCACAGCCAAACCTGAGAGCCTGAGATTGGTGTTGGCTTTGGCAGTGAAACGTGGCCTGGAGGTGAGGCATTTTGACTTGAGACTGCCTATTTAAATGCCAAAGTAGAAGTTGTGTTTATGGAACAAGCTCCTGGGAGTGAGAATACAAGAGGAGACAAAGTGTACAGGTTAAGGAAAGCCATCTACGGGTTGAAGCAGTCAGCCAGATGTTGGAACCAGTGTGTGCACAAGGAGTTGTGCAGGTTAGGGTTTCACAGGAGTGTGGCAGATGCCTGCCAGAGGCACTGGGGAAGAGTGTGTGATACTGGTAATTTACGTAGATGACCTGTGCATGGCTGCAAGGAACCGAGAGGACATAGGTTGTGTGCAGAGGCAGCTTGAGGGGAAGTTCAAGCTAAAAGACCTAGGTTGTCTCAAGTAGTACATAGGCGCTGAGGTAGAAAAGGTACAGAATGGCACAGTGTATCTTAGCCAGAAAAAAAAGATAGACCTGGTTGTTGGTAGCTTGATGTATGTGGCCAATCACACAAGGCCTGACATCAGCTATGCTGTAAGTTTGCTGAGCAGGACAGTTGCAACGCCTAGAGTGATAGACTGGACAGCACTCAAAAGAGTTGTAAGGTATTTGAAAGGGACCAGGAATTTGTGCCTGAAGGTGGCAGGCAGTGAAGCAGGCATGGAGTGTCACATTGATAGCTCTTTTGCTTTGGAGACAGACTGGAAGTCTGTAACTGGTCTAGTCATAAAATATGCAGATAGTCTCATTGCTTGGAGAGCTAGGAAGCCAAACATGTGTAGCTCTCTGCACGGCAGAGGCTGAATTTGCCACATTGTCTGAGGTAGCTGGGGAGCTACAATGGCTAAGACAACTGCTGCAGGATGTTGGGGAAGCCTGTAAAACCCCAATTACTGTCAATGAGGATTCTCAGGCGTGCATCACCTTGACAGAGATGGAGAATCTCAGAAACAGTAGCAAATATGTTGCAGTGAGATACCAGAATGTGAGGCAGTTAGTTCAGGAGGGGCTAATTAGGCTGCAGTATTGTGAGTCAGCACAAAACACTGCAGACATCTTCACAAAACCATTACCAGCAACCAAGCACAAGCAGATGGTGTGGGAATTGGGACTGGAGAAGTATGGTGGTATGAATTAAGTACTGCAATGCACATCATAGTATATTTTGGAGGGGACTGTGAGGAAAGGTTGGACAGAACCTAAGTCCAAATAAAAATATACATGATGTAAATTAAAGTTTGCACCTGGGAATGACAGTGGACGATGCAATCCCATGTAATACCTGCATGAGTCATTGGGTTGTGTAACTAAGGCAGGAAGGTTGCATCATACCTCTAGCAAGGGCTGCTAGAGTTGCATCAGCAATGGCTATATATAAGGGTGTGTGTTCTAACCCACTGTGCCCTCTTGATGTCTGGAGAGCAGCTGGAGGCTATGTTCTGCATGGTGTTGAATGCTGAATACTCCGTTGGAGACTTGTATATACTGTATGTATTGTAACTCAAGAGTAAAGCCTCCTTTTGGAAGATAACATTTGCGTGGGAGTATTTTTCCTAGCTTCAGGGTTTTTTGCTGCTAAAGTTAACACTCTGCTGGGACGCTTCAAGCTGTGTGAGTAAACTCTGCTGTATGGTGATTTTTAAACACATGACTCTGGTGAAATGTCTTTTTGCCAGAACTCAGTGCTGGAGGGAAGTGCTACCGGGATTTTTGTGTAGCTCCCATCATCCACCATCTCTCTGACATGAATTACATAATGAATGAATTTTAAAAGGAACTTTCAAAGGTGCATAGCACACACACATACTTGAAAAATGGCAATTTTAAAAAATATGTGAAAACACATTCGACAGCAGGAGCATAAAAACACATGTAACTGGCATGGAAGAGACCTGGTGTTTGGACAAGAAGGAAGTTCATGAAAAAGGGTTTGGCAGATTTCTTCTTCATCTTTATCTTCCTCATCATCATCATTTGCCTTCAAGTCATTTCCAACTTAGGGGGATCCTAAGGTGAACCTATCACAGTTTTTTTATGGCGGGGGAGTTGAGAGTGTGTGAAGTGTCCAAGATCACCTAGTGTATTTTCATGGATGAGTGCCGAACTGAACCCTGGTTTCAACACTCAGACTACCATACCATGCTTGTTCAATAGGCTCAATAGAAGGAAGTACTAGAACTGACCTATCCCTCTGGATTATTCTAAGTCCCGTTACTATACAGGCTCTGGATAAAGCAAAAGGGACCTCACCTCTTCATCTTCATTGCCTGAATTATAATGGAGATTCTGAGCAAAACAGGAAGCAGGAACTTCTTCTCTGTTTCAGAGAATGAATAAAACATGTTGCTTCAATAGATAAACAGCTTGTTCATTTGAAGTATTTTGCCTGGCTGGGTCTGATTTCCAGCATGAGACATTTGATCTTTGTTGAGCAATCACACTCAGATGCATACTGGAGCCTTTGTTCATAGGCCAAAACAAGTGTTAACAGAGAGGGTTTACAAAGGCTGATTAAGGAAAACCTTAGATGCATGACTCTCAATTTTCCATGTTTGTCTAAGGCAAACCTCTTCTGAAAGTTCAAAGCCTGTAGTCCAGCATGCTAAGCAGGGCAGGGAGAAATGGTTAGGTCAGGTCACTGACCTTGGTGTTTTTCTTATTCATCCAGTCACCAAATCTCTGTAGGACTCATTTTCTCATGCCTTGGGGCTGCCAAATGTTGCAGATAATTTTGCTTTCTGCTGTGGCCTCTAGCAGGCTTTCTTTTCTGACACTTTCACAGTGGATTGTGCACATGCTCCTACCATGCTTTATTTCTCAAGCAGCACAAAATAATATGTTTAATGCTTTTAGTAAACCATATCCTCTATGCCTTTCTGTGGATTCCATGGAGTCAGAAATTGGTTGGTGGTCTGCATCACACTGATGACTCATGTTCAGCTTGTGGTCTACTAACACTCTTAGATCTCCTTCACATGTACTGGTTACAAGCCAGGTGTCACCCATCCTATATCTGTGCATTTCATTCTTTCTTCCTAAGTGTAGTACCTTACACTTTTCCCTGTTGAAATTAATTTTGTTCGTCATTTTGGCCCAGATCTCTAATCTGCTAAGATAATTTTGGATTCTGACCTGTCCCCGGGGTGTTAGCTACCTCTCCTAATATGGTGTCATTTGCAAATGTGATAAGAATGCCCTCTATTCCACCATCCAAGTCATTGATAAAGATATTGAATATCAGTGGGTCCAGAACAGAACCCTGTGGCACTCCACTAGTCAGTTCTCTCCAGGATGAAGAAGAGCAACCAGTGAGCACACTTTGTGTCTAGCCAGTAAGCCAATTACTGCAATTTTGTAATTTGTAATGTAAGTGTAATCAGATGGATTTGTATCCACCTAATAGTAGCATTGTCTAACTCACATTTTACTCTCTTGTTTGCAAAAATATCATGGGGGACCTTGTCAAAGGCCTTATTGAAATCAAGATCCATTATATCCACAGAATTCCTTTCATCCACCAAGCTTATAACTCTATTAAAAAAAAAAAATAGAGAGAGAAATAAAATTAGTCTGCCATGAGTTGCTTTTGAAAAACCCATGTTGACTTCTAATGATCATAGCATTCCTTTCTAAGTGCTTACAGATTCTCTGTTTAATGATCTATCTTAGGATCTTCCCTGGTATTATTGTCAGGCTGACTGGGTAGTAAGTATTTGGATCCTGTTTTTTCCCCTTTTTGAAGATGAGGACAACATTTGCCCTCTTCAAGTCTGTGGGGACTTCTCCTAATCTCCAGAAACTCTCAAGGATTATTGCCAGGGGTTCTGAAATTACTTCTGCCAACAATTTTAATCCCCTTGGATGTAGTTCATCTGGCCCTGGTGACTTGAATTCATTTAGAGTGGCCAAGTATTCCTGTACTATCTCTTTACTTATTTTGTGCTGCATTTCTCCTGTTACATTATCTGCTTCGTTTTCTCCAGGTTGAACACTGTTTTTCTTTTGGGAACCAAAAAAGGAGTTGAATAGTTATTCCTTTTTTCTCCCCGTTATTACCACTTCTTCATCTTCTTGCAGTGTCCATATCATCTTTTTGTTTTTCCTTTTGCTACAGGCACAACCAAAAAAAGACCTTTTTATTGTTTTTAACTTCTCTAGCAGGCCTGAGCTTGTTCTTCTCTTTAGTTTTTTTTACTTTTCCCCGACACGTGCTGGCTGTTTGTTTGAATTCCTCTTTGGCGATTTCCCCCTTTTCCATTTCTTGAACATGGCACTATTAAATCATAGTTCATCTGAAAGTTTTTTAGACATCCATCATGGTTTTTTTAGACACCTTTCATTTTTCCTTCTCAATGAAATTGTTTGAAACTGTGCCTTCAATATCTCACTTTTAAGAAACTCCCATCCATCATAAACTCCATTCTCTTTTAGTATGCCTGACCACTGGATGACACCTAATATTTCCCTAAGTTTACTGAAATCAACTTTCTTAAAGTCTAGAAGTCTAGAATGTGAATCTGACTATGCTTGGCTTTCCCTTGCCACTGTATACCAAACTCCAGGAAAATATGGTCACTCCCACCTAAGGATCCTGCCACTTCCACTCCATTAACCAGATCATCACTGTTGGTTAGGATCAGGTCTAAAATAGCTGATCCCCTTGTTGCCTCTTCCACCTTCTGGACAATGAAATTATCTTCAAGGCAAGTGGGGAATTTGTTGAACCTAATAGTCTTGGCAGAATTTGACTTCCAATAAATATCATGATAATTGAAATCTCCCATTACTATTATCTCTCCTTTTTCTGAATGTGTGGTTATCTGTTTTAGAAAGGCCTCATCTAAGTCCTCAGCCTGGTTTGGGTGCCTGTAGTAGACCCTCAGAATGACATCCCTGTTTTTTCTCTTCCCCCTAATTTTTACACAGATGCTCTCAATCTGGCTTCGAGGATTTAAGTCATAGATCTCTTCACAAGTGTAAACATCGTTGACATATAATGCTACTCCTCCTCTCTTCCTGTTTGATTTGTTTCTTTGAAATAGATAGTACCCCTCTATTACTACATTCCAATCTTGAATCTCATCCTACCAGGTTTCAGTGATATGCCTATTACATCATATCAGCTTTGTTGTGTTCAGAGTTCAAGTTCATCTTGTTTATTTCCCATGATATGTGCATTAGTGTAGAGATACATGAGACCATGGGTCTTCCCTCTAGCTGCTTATTTAAGGATTTTCTCCTCCTACAATAGGGCTCTTGTACTCTTTGCTCAGTTCCCTCAATAACATTCACATTATTATCTTAAGCACTTGATGAAATCCTGCCTTCAAGAATACTGTCACTTTCTCCTGCATAGTTCATAAGGGGACAAAGGGAGGAGGAAATCTATTGCCAAAGGTGAAGGTGACTAGATATCTGTATGAATGGTGGAAGATGTTATTAGAATACTGGTTGGGAACCAGAAGGGAGAAATGATAAACTGAGCAAGAGAGCCCTCATGATGCTGGAGTGTTAACTAGTGTTATAATATGGGCATTGTGCTAGGAAACCACTGTCTCTGTTCAATGCACTGTTGATGCACTTGACATGGGTCCTTTCCTCACAAGGAAGTTAAAATGGGCCAAGGCATCCTGTCATGGAGGTCGTCCGCACCTTGAATCAGACTAGGTTCGGACTATTTACCTTAGTTCTGCACCTTAGTCCGATCCAAAACTCCCCCAAGTGGTCCTCCAGTGCACTAAGTGAAGACTGGAAAAATCCAGTCTTTCAATCTTCTGGAGTGTACCATTTCGTTCCTGCTCAGTTGTGCAGATGCTCAGGCTCGCATCAATGCAAGCCAACGTGTTACCACAGTTCTGTCATGCCTGGTGATAGCACTAGATATCTCTTGATATCAAACTTATTTGGCCTTCATTTGACCTTTCTCTGCCACCCTGCTCCACATGTTTGCAAGGACCACCGGACAAGCACGTAAACAGACGCGGCCATTAATGGTTGGACATTCCAATCCCCATTTAGGCAGGCAGATTAATGCCTCTCTATTGCTTCAGGGACCGCCTTCTTGCAGACACACCTTGCTTAAGCACGACTTTACACAAAGACGCTTGGCCGAGAGCCGGGACTTTCTTTATGCTGAGCCATTTGCACACTGGCTATACTATTGTCATCCAGCGCTATGCTCATCATGTAAAACCTGACCTTTTCCAACGCTTTTGTCCCGCTCCAAATTTCCTTTGTTCTCACCGAGCGTGGCATGGCCTGTAGGCACAACCCACCCTATAAAAAAGTCTCCCAATCCAAGTCCTCCTCAGACTGCTCAGATCGCTCCTGAGTTTCATCCCTTGCTGTCAGTTTGTCCAGAGAGCTCCCCTCAGCGAACCGTACTGAGTTTTCTTCCCTGCAACCTCCAATCTCTTCAGGTCTACGAGAAAAGGTGTTGTATCACCCATTCCCCCTGAAAACTCTCATTTCTAATTTCTAGTTAGCTGTGTGCTTGTGGTGTCTTTTCTGTTGTTTGTCCTTTAATAAAAATATTAATTTTACCCTTTTAAAACTATCTGACTGTTCTTCTGACCTGACATTGTATACATAGGGTTAAAGACCCCAGTTAAAGTTACCCTGCCTCTCACTAGCTTAAGAGAGTGCTCGAGTTAATTTCCCCATCTTGTGTTTTTATTTGGTTATTTGAGCATCCCTCCCGGGACCCCCACAATACAGGGTAACAGGGCTGTGGGTGTGGTCAGCGTCAGCAGTTGGTCTGGACTCACGAAGAACAGGAAGCCACCATTTTCAGCCTCAGCAGTGCAAATCTACGGACCTCGCACTGCTCCAACTCTCCTTGCAACAAACAGAGGAGCCCAGCAGAAGGGCTTAAGGGAAAGTCCATGTTGCTTTGAAGGGAGAAGAACCGGTAAGTAACAGCATGGAGCGATTCACTTGCCTTGTGCGGAAAGGGCCTTTGTAGACATATTACAATTCTGCTGTTTCTGTTTCCAAAATTCTTTGTATTATTTTTTTTTTTAGTTTTCTTTTGTTTGTCTTTTATTTTATTTTAAGGACTGCTGTTCTGAGGTCCCATATGGAATGTCCAGGAAGACTGAAGAGTTCTGCAATTTGTTTTTGTGTATTCTCATTCCTAATGTCTACTTTATGTCTGTTGATCTTCTGGTACAGAGACTGGCCAGTTTGCCCATGGCAGAGTACTAATGGGCATTGAGGTCCCAGTAACTAAGAGCATCTTGTTTCTTGAGTGACTTTCCCTTATCAGACCAAACATCTTCTGTTTTCTCTTTAGCTATTTACATATATATAACAGACAGTTCATGTCCCTCAATGGGACAGCACGGGAAATAGTGGGAGATAAGCAAACATTGCCTCACTCCTTCACTGCTGTTTGTGGAAAGGTTCTACTGGACCTAAGCTAAGGAAGACACATCAGTTTAGGAGGGGATGTTTATAGTCCAAATGGAGCAAATAACATGGGTCTCCTTTTCTGGAAGCTTCCATGTATTCTAGTATTCTATGTTAAAAAAAAGGAAATTGATTTTAATTAAACTTGAAATTCTAGGTAATGACAACAAGAAGAGCCCCTATTATATAATATCTTTGCTCTCATCTCACTAGTAGACAAATATCTTATTATACAAACAGGATTTTAATGACTACTTGGTTGCAGGAAGCCTTGTTTGGGACTGTGTGCACTGTATTTTTTACTTCATTGTTATGTTTTTTAAATGATTTTATTCTTCTTAAAAATTGGATTGTACTTTTATGCAATGGTTGCTTAAAAGTGATTTAACCTTTTTATTACGAGTTTGTTTTTTTAAGCTTATCTTGTGTTCAGCTTTTGTAATTTGCCTTGGATCCCATGCTGAAAGAAGGACAGCATTTAAATACAGTAAAGAAAATAAATAAGACAGAAAGGGAATCCACAGATTATGTCCATAGCATACAAAGCTTATGGAACAATTAGAGTAGTATGACTGAAGAGGGTTTCATTAGCAATTAAAAGAGTTCAGATGTGTAAGCTATGTAGCCAAGTCATAGTCTACCCTATCCACTGTCTAAAATTCTGGAACTGGAGCCAGTGTATCTGCCAGCTATCTCTGCATGTATAAGGGAAGCCCCCACCTTTTGACACACCCTGTTATCTGACAACTTGCTCTTTTGATGCTTTCAAATTCAAGACAAGTTCCACTAATTTGTTGGGGGTTCTGTTCTTTCATCAGTTCTTCTTGCCTACAGAGGCTTGCTTGGAACCACTTGCATACCCACGCTGCTTGCAAAGTGAGCTGAGGGCAAAGGTGCTAAATTGACTGAGAGACTTTGCAATCAGTGTGCATGGTCAGTCTCAAGCCTCCGTAAGTCCTTCATGCTTCCTACAGTATAGTACGTTGGCTCCACTTTTTAAACCAATTCTATTTGCCAACAGCACTCCAGTCCCTAACTTCTCAGATAAGTGGGGGAAACCTGTACCTGTTGTGACCTTATAGTGCTGGATCAACACCATATTCCATGCTCCAGAATCTCTGATCAGTATCAGCCAATGCTCTAATTCCATTTTCTGTACTATAATAGCTTTTCAGTGTTTTGTTGGTATTTTCTTGTATTTCACGTTTGTAAAAAGTAGCATGAATAAAGCATTAAAGAAGATAAGACTGACATCCTTGAAAAGGCTGGAAAGTTGGACTTTGCATATAAAATATTGAAGATGTCTAGTTTTCACTTATTGTTTTCATTGCCAGCAGGGAAGTGCCTGGCGTTCCACAGAGATGAGCTCCCTTTGTGGATTTTGCTGACAACTCCACATAATGTTTTCTTTACACAGACCCCTAGGTTTTGTTTTTCAAGAAGTTCTTCTTTTTCAAACTTGAGAGTAAAAAAGCGATGAAAGTCAAGGCCTCTCTCCAGAGTTTCTTTGTTTAAGATTAGCCACTCTTATTTGCCTAGAGAGCTTGTTTGGGTGTGGGTGTGGGTGTAGAGTGGTGGTATCACAGCTCATGATATTCAAAAAGGACACTGTTCCAATACAAGCTGTAGAATACTAAGGCAATGTGAAGTAGCTCAAGCTATGTAGACAATTCAGCTTAGAGCTTTGTAGAAATTGCCTAATGACATTTGGCATTCTACTTATATAGAGAGAAAAAGAGGCAGGATTTCACCATATTTCTCCAGAGGTAGGCAATTTTTCCAGCAGTTTTTAGGGGTAGGGTTCATTCGTGTGAATGATAGCATGAAATAAAAATATGGACTTTGTGAGGGGAAATCCTTTAAGTTGGTAAAGCAGTCAAGTTGGTAATGTATTACCATGATGGGTAATGCAGTCAAGGACTTTTTTTCAAACTTATGCTGCATCCAACAATGGATAGTCAGAATGGCCTATTATATACTCTAGTGCTGGGAAATGTGCCATTTTCCTTGGAATGCAGACATAAAAAGTTACATCTTGAAAGGGATTCACAATAAGCACAATGAGAGTTTGTCTTAAAATAGACCCGCAGGTGTAAGGAACTGTCTGGGTATGGTCAGCTCTGCAACATTGTAGTTAAGAAAGGTGGCTGAAACTGGATTGATGGGAGTGGGAAACCACAAGAGCTGAACTCTAATTACCTACAGTTTCATTACAATATTAACTAATACACCCGCAAGGTGGGATCTGGTATTATAATTTGGGACCACATATATGGACATGTGCAATGCTTGAATGCTGACATAATAATGTATTCATTACCTAATTCCTATATATATGTATTTGGATTAGCCAATTAACTAGTTTTGTTTGCTTCTCTAACCGTGCTTAGCAGGGTATATAGCTGCCTGCATGCAGCCATTTCTTTGGAGTGACTTGTCTTGGATCATTTCTGCACTAGCCTGTTATAGCATGATGATTCTACTTTCAACATCCTCTGGAATCCTGGGGTTTGCAGTTTCGGGAGGGACCGGCTGTAACAGGCTAGTGCAGAAATGGCCTTGGTTGCATGGGCATAGCCATTCCTCATTTGCACAAATGAAATAAAGAAGAACCCTGTATTCTTGATTCCTTTTATTCTTGGGTTGCTTCTAATATTTTCAATCAGCATTTCAATGATTAAAAGAAATAGAAGTGGAGACAAGGGGTCCACTACTAATACCAGTTCTGAGCAACTCTGTGCCAGGTAATGCCACCCACCATTTTAATTACTATTATGCCCCCCAAATATCATTGTCTACACACGGGAGGCAGAGATGACAGAGGAATATGTTTTACTTATGTTTTAATATAAAATGACCTCATTCACATAAGTTAACTAATTGCATGAAGTATAATCCAATTATCCTTCATTTTTTGCACTTCTCTAAATCTTGCAATGCAGATCTCCAGTCACAGATGTCACAGCACTGACAGAATTTTACAGAACTGACCACACTGTGTTTTTGTCAGCTGCTGGCTTCACCCCAATCTGCGACAAAGCACCATGGAATGACAATTGGAATTGGGACATTATTCAGTAGCGCTGCTAGGTCAGAACTATCTTAGGGCCTGAGATGACAGGGCCGGAATTCTGAATGTCATGGGAGGCAGGCCCTGTTGAAGTAACAAGGCTGAAGTTATAAGGGACAATCCCTGGTGATGTCAGTAAACATGATACAGTAATCCACAGCTGCACAGAATATGCTATTCACTTGCCTACAGCTGCTGAGCACTGACAGAAGGTTTGGGGCAAGTATTTATTCAGTTTCTTTCCACATTATGAACTAACGCGACCAGTAACAGAGTCATCACACAGAGCCAAGGCTTGGGAATTTGTTGACTACTACTTCTGGAATCCCTCAGCAAGCATACCAGCTGGAGGATTTTGGAAGCTGGAGTCAATATGAATAACTTTCCAAGGCTTGCACGGAACATTTGTGTGTCTGTCTTAGATGTGCCCCAAGCACATTCCAGCAATTCTTCTAAGTCACAACTAGCCTAGCATGCTGTCTTGGGTAATAAGTAGGAGGAAAGCCATTTGCCTGTTCCCTTACAAGGCCATTCTGCTGCTTAGCAGGATCTCCAGGGGCTCTTTAGCCAGGACGGAAAAGTACAGCAGGATTGTAAAGCTTGCTTGAATCAGTCACAGCAAGGCTCACACCAGGGAATAACGGGAGCTAGCTGGCTGGACCTCTGTGGGGTGGCACAGCAAGGCTAAGGGCTTTTTCTGCTTCTGGGAGAAAACGAATAGGGGAAACTCAAGAGAATGCAGATTTTTTTTCTTTTAGGTTGCGTGGGGAGGAAAAGGAATAAAGAAAGTTTCATAGTTCTGTTTAATCTTTTCTCCAAGGGACTCGTCTTTGGAGATTATAAAGGACCTACAGTTTTACTTTCTTCATTTTTAAATACTGCACCCTTAAAAAAAATTGGTACAAATGCCCAGAGAGGAAATGTGACTTGCAAACACTTTCAGTTTTTTATTAGAGTCATTATTTCCTCACATTTTCTCCCTCTTTCTTTCTTTAAACAGCAACATTTCTTTTCTTTAATAAAGCAGTTTGTCAGTGAATTGAGATGGAGTCTTGCTCACCTTTTACTATGCATGACAAGCAAGAGCAAGATATAAAATGCAATCTTCCATACATCCTCCCTTTCAGCCTTGCCCCCCGCTCCCCACAATGCCACCACCTATGTATGCATAATCTCCTTTGGAAAAGAAGTGTTTAACAATATTTTCCTGCAAAACATGACACAAACTTGAACTATAATGGCAATGTCACCAAGAGAACACACAAACCCCCTAAAGTCATTTCTTTAATCTAATTTCCAGTGACATTAACAAGATCTGAACCTTCGACCTGCAGGTGATTTAATGATGTTACTAGGCAACAGTGCTTTTTATATATCTCACTGACTATTTGGGGTTAATTCTCCATTTGGTAGGCAGGCTGCACTTGTTTTTTTCCTTTAGTGGTGTTTAAGGCTTTTTTCTTTTTCTTTTGGCTCTGTAATGGCAAAGAAATTGGCACATAGCTGCCTTGTATTTGATTATTTACTGTTGTTCATCTTGTTATTATGCTTGATTTTGTAGTCAAGCTGCACATGGACAGAATTTTGAGAAGTTTACCTTTCCTTCTAAAAAATGGACAAAGTTTCTTAATCCTTCAGGCTATAGAGACAGACTTAAAAGTGATAGAACCATAGAATGTTAGAGCTGGAAGAGACTACAAAGACCATCTAGTTCTGCTATGCCAGAATACACAGCTAAAGCAGCCTTGAAAGATGCCCATTCAAAGTTCTTTCTCAAGTGGGCTCTTGTACTGTCCACCCAATTCCTCTGGTATCATCAAGCCCATTGTCCCCAGTGCCCGAATGAGGACAATGGCACAAGACTTCTGCCTTTCCCTTCCTTAAATTTATGGAGGACAATATAAGGAGGTACCTAAATAATCTCTTGCAATGCATATTATTGAAGGAGTAGGTAATTGTGTCCCTTTCATAGCCTTCTAAAATTAGTGCCTACTTCTACAAAAGGTGGGAACACTTTCCCTCTGAACACTGCTCCCCCAGCTCTCAAACCTTCTCCCC
Organism: Ctenosaura bakeri; assembly: GCA_948474755.1. Lineage (NCBI taxonomy): Eukaryota > Metazoa > Chordata > Lepidosauria > Squamata > Iguanidae > Ctenosaura > Ctenosaura bakeri. The sequence goes on from CAOLHI010004050.1 coordinate 132,176, forward strand.
AATCCCCCCAGTTTTTTCCATAATTTAATGGGAACCAGTTGGAGATATTACTCTAGCAAGTGATAAATTAAAAACAAACCCTATGGTCCCAACACAGCTAGGGCTGTGCTTTCTCAGTTACTCCATTAACAGAGTCACCTTCCTTCTCTTGTGTGGCCATCTATTTATCTGACTATAGAGAGTCCTCTAGCTGAAGGCTGTCCAGTCCATGCCCAGTTTAAGGAAAAGAAACTGTAAGAAGAGGGAGCCAAGAGCCCTTGAGCAAGTGGAACCACTGAAGAGAGGACTGAGCTGACATATTTATTTATTTGTTTGTTTATTTAGCTATTTCTGTAATGATTTCCAGCATGCAACGTCCACCTGTTCCTATGCTGTCCCATGTCTTGTATTCTTTTGGAATTCCATTTAAACTGAAGTAACTGCAGTAAGTAGGTTTGCATCTACATGTAAAATACACAATTTTAAGTAAGTCTACACCTCTCTGCTTTGGTGATACATAGGGAGACAACCTGCATATCTTTTTGTTGATGAAAAAAATGTGAAGATATGTTTGGCATTGCCAATGGCTGTCTCATTTGGTCACAGAGATGGTACCCTGCAGCAGTGACTGCCTTCTTGCTTAATTTTAAAGTCCAAAGGTTGTGCGTGGCTACCGTATTTGCCGGTGTATTAGATGCGCCAGTGTATAAGATGAACCCCACTTTTCACAGAACATTTTTCAGGAAAAATTTTTTTAGCACCCTAATGAGGCAAAAATGCACAGGAAAGGAAGGGAATGAAAAGAGTGCTGCACCAGACTTCCTCTACCCACTCCCTTCCTTTTTTGCCTGGGCAGGGAGAACTCCTTTCACTCCCTCTCCCTTCCCTATGCATTTAGCATTATTGTATTTGCCAGTGATAAGGTACACTGGCATATAAGATGCCCTCTATTTTCAGAGAGCATATTTAAGGAAAAAAAGTGCATCTTATACACTGGCAAATAAAGTACATTGTGTCCATCTGCTACAAATACACAAATGAAACAATCCAGGTGTCATGTACTGGGTAACCCACACTACAAAAAATCACCGTGATGTAGACAGTAGCTTATTGTTACAAGCATGAGCAGCACAATACAATTCCATAGAAATTGCTGCAACTAAGGAATACATGCAGCTTACAATTCTTATAGGTTGACATCACAAATTCAGGTGTACAAAGCAGTGGTTGGTGAGATCCATAAATCCACAAATGACCCCATTGCCCCAACACATTCCCAGGCCAGTGCCTGCCCCCTATCCCCCACAGCCTTTGATCAACATATTTTCTTCTCTTTTCTCAAAAGCCTCAGGTTTTGTTTTATCAAAACATCACATTTCCCTAGTCTGCACTTCCATTTTTGCACTTTCTATTATTCTCTCCCTCACCATCCAGATATATTGTTGCACTAAGCAGTCTATATGGATACATTGTAACAGCAATTAGTAATACCTAACAAAAATACATAGTGGTTTTTTTTGCAATGATTAATACATGTGCCCCAATACACTTCAAGCAGACCATATTCCTTTCCATATGACAGGCAGCCTAGCAACCTGATGCCAGGAAGACCTATAGTCTCAAACATTAGAACCCTTAGTTTTGAGATATCTGGACTCAGTTCTCAGACCATATGCCCTCAACACTCCAAACTATGTGAAGAATACAACTGATTTTCTGAGGAAAATATAGTCCATCCATAACCTCTCACACCATCAAGAATTCCACACTGAATGCAGCTACAGCAGACCTAGCTACTGAACTCTGCCACTTTGTACCAGTGATGTATTTAAGTCTTTTACTCCAAGTCTCAAGTCAAGTCTCAAGTCTCTACCTTCAAGTCCTTGAAGATATGTTCAAGTCAAGTCTTAAGTCAAGTCCCAAGTCTGGGAGCCAACTTTATACCCCAACCTATACTCCAGAGTTTTTGGACAGAGTTGAAAAAAGTCAGTTTTAACAATTTAAGCAGAGTTGGCCCCCTATGTTTGTGATCTTGCCATCTGCAGCTTCGGAAGTGGAAATAGTATCTTTCTTACTCCTCATTCCATAAGCTGGAGGCTTTTGTGTCAATGGGTATAAAAGAATCTGCAGCTTCTGAAGTGGAGAATTGGATTCTCCTTACTTCCCATTTCTGAAGCTGGATGATGTTTCAGAAGTGGAGAATAAGATCCTTCTTACTCCCCATTACTGAAGCTTCCTCCCCAAGCTCATTGCGTAACACATTTGCTGTTCCCCTCTGAGAAATGCACCTTGCACTCTGGGAGCAAGTCTTGTCTTCTGCATTTAGGAAAAGTTTTAGAAGGCTTCTCCAGTATGGATCAGGGACGGGTTGCTGAGCAGACCTCAAGCCCGCCTCAAGTCTATTGCCTAACCCATTTGCTGTTCTACTCTGAGAAATGCACCCACATTTTGAGCTTGAGACAGATTGTCATGTGACAATCTGGGAAAAAGAAAAAAGAGATGGAAGGGTTATTCAAAGTTGCAAAGTTTCTGGATGAATGTGTTATGTTACTGAATGAAGGGCAGCAAGTCAGTCACTAAAAATATACAAGTCTTGAGTTGAGTTGAGTCAGTGCATCATTTATTGCTGAGTTGAGTCGAATCACTGAAGCAACTTAAGTCCGACTTGAGTCCAAGTCAGCTGACTCGAGTCTACATCACTGCTTTGTACTTACTTATAACTTGTTCCATGGAGAGAGGCATGTAAAAAATCACCATCACCATCACCAATTTCACTTTTGAGAGTAATATGTACCTCCAAATCAGTGGTATTGCCATGATTATTTGCATGGCACCACAGTATGCAAACATCTTCATGCTTGACCTGAAACAATGCCTCCTTAGCACATGCACCCTAAAACCTTTCCTCTGCCTATGATTTCTTGATGACATCTTTATAATTTGGCCACACAAAGACTTGAGAAGTTCCAGCAGGATTTCAACAACTTCTACCCTGCTGTCAGCCTGAGATAATCCACACAACAAATTCACTTTCTTGACACCACTGTGCAACTGCACAACGATCTTCTAAGCATCATGCTTTGATATCCACTGATCACTGCATATACTTACATGCCTCCAGTTTCCACCCAGAGCACACTATAAAATCAATCTATCATTTTACAGCCAAGCTCTCATACAACCGCATCAGCTCAGACCCACTAAACAGGGACTCAGAACTCCTGGATTTACAACAGGCATTTCTCAAACCACAATACCCACCCTAAGGAGGTGAAGACACATGTCAACAAGGAAAGATTAATATCCAGGAACCATTTACTACAAGGGAGACCAAAACCACAAAATGACAGAACACCCCTAGTGGTCACCTACAGTTCCCAGCTGAGACCACTCAAATGCATCATCAATGAATGACAACCAGTTCTGGAGAATAACACAGCCCTTTCACAAGCTCTGGGAGGCAGGCCTTTTTTGGTCTACAGACAGCCACCAGATCTTAAACAACTATTCACTTACAACAGGATATATAACATGGATGGCAATACAGGGACAAGACCCTGCCACAAACCCAGATGCTAACTCTGTCTCCACATCTACCCCGGGAGCATCATTACAGGGATCAAAAACATAATCCACAACATCAGAGGTGCATTTATTTACTCTTTCTCCAATGTGATTCTATGACAGCAATGCCATTCTATACCAGCAATGTCCCTCTACACTCTCCTTTGGACTAACAGGACAATCTCTGTGGAAAAGGATAAATGGACAGTAGATCTGAAATTAGAATTAGCAATACCCAGTTACAAAACATTTCAGCCTTCCTGGACATACAGTAAGGGATTTACAGGTCATGGTACCTGAACAAGAAAATTACAAAGGAAGTCTAGAAAGAGAAACGGTTGGAACTGAATTACATTCACAAGTTCCAATCCATTAGCAGAAGTATGAACAAAGACAATGGCTTCATGGCACACTATGTATATTAATACAGAAGTCCTTGCTACTACACATATAACAAAAGGAATCTTCTCAAAGAGAGTTTTGAACCCAGGGAAACTGACCTTTGGTAAACAGATTTATTATTTTCATACATCAGCAGTAACTGACTGCTGTCTTTATCACCTAATGCAACTTTTTGAAAATTTAGGGCAAGGGTAAAGATTTGCCTCTTTCTGGATCCTATTTTATTCCATCCTACCCCACTCCCACAACTATGTAAGTACTGTACGCTTTATATCTTGAGGCCAGATATCACTGTGTACTGCATCTGAAGAAATGGGTTTATATCCATAAAGTCTCATGCTAAACTAAAAACCAGTTAGACTTAAAGGTGCTGCCACATTCCTTTTTCTTCCCTCTCCCTTTCTTCTTTTTATGTGTAAGTTGATACATTTAAGTATTAAGTACATTACTGGAGCTCAAATTGCCAAAAAGAAATATTGCAATCATTTTTCCTCCTGGAGAAGATGACATATAAATTTACTTGGTCCAAAGTGTGCCTTGTTTTGGCAATACATCAAACAGTTGCAGACCCATCAGTCTGAATCAATTAGAAATTACTCACTGGGTAAATTACATTGCAAAAGCTCCGATTTGTTAATGTTCTCCTTCAGTCTTAGAAGACTGAAAGCCAAAAAGTAATAATATGACAGAGATACCAAAATGTTCGTTTTATTGAGATGGATTGGAACTTATTTGCTACAATATTTGCTTTTAATAATTTAATTTTTCAAACACTGCAGAGCAAGAGCTATAAATATTTGATTACAGAGCTTTTCCAATTGATGGTATGTTAGTTTGGATGGGTTGGCGGCTTCTTCTCTTTTTTTAAATAAAGCACACTCTCATATACTCCTATATTTAATAATTCCACCAAATTCAAATATCTACCTTTCTTATTACATTTGCTATTTTATAATTTAGATTTCTTTGGTATATAACTCAGGTGTTTCATATATAAAAATACTACAAATAAAATTCTTTATAGTAGGTTTCAGATGAAAGTTAAGAGGTGACAAAATGCCTCCATCAGCTTTGTGATCTTTCTGTAGAGGTATTTAACTGGACCTCTCCTGCTGCACACAATGACCAGTCTTTTGCTGGAATAGTGGCCATGGCTGAAGCATTTTGTTCTGTGGGACTCCCCTGTCCGAAACATACCATGATTCCATCTCATAAAGGACTGTGTACTTTATTCGATGGAAAAATTCTATAAATATTTATGTGTGTGTGTGTGTGTTTTCAAATAGCCAAATTAATGGACATTGATTAAAACATGCTTCTGTACATTTTAGAAATGTATACTTTTTTTGCACATTTTAAAAATGTGCTAGGTTGTCAAATGTATTTTTCCTTTCACAAACACAGCACAAGACTAGACATGTACAGATTTCTGGCTACAAATATCACCCATTTTCCATGTTCAGTCCAAGAGGCGCAGAATGAAAAGATTTATTTAAAAAAACAAAACAAGAATTGTAAATGGAGCAAATTTCTGACACATGACAAATGACAGCAATATCCTGAAGAATCCTAATACCCCAGCACACAAGATCAGTATTCAAAATGAATTTAACAGATTAGAGAGCTGGGGCAAAACTAATAAAATGAATTTCAATAGGAAGAAATAGTGGGTACTACACTTAGGCAGAAAAAAAAAATTAAATGCTCATATATAAGATTGGTGACACCTGGTTGGACCTCAGCACATGTGAAAGGGATCTAGGAGTTTTAGTAGACTGCAGGCTGAACATCAGTTAGCAGTGTGATGTGGCAGCTAAAAAACCTAATGCAATTCTAGGCTGTACCTATAGGAGTAGAGTATCTTGATCAAGGGAAGTAATGGCATCACTTTATTGTGCTTGGGTCAGACCTCACCTGGAATATTGTGTCTGATTT